>JANRGW010053848.1:0-48835 GCA_024733675.1 Psilopsiagon aymara | reverse complement strand
CCCTTAGTGAAGCCATGCTGGCTGTCACCAAGCACCTTGTTGTTTTTCATGTGCCTCAGCATGCTTTCCAGGAGAATTTGCTCCAAGATTTTGCCAGGCACAGAGGTGAGACTTAGTGGTCTGTAGTTCCCTGGGTCATCCGTTTTCCCCTCTGGAAAAAGGGGTTACAGTACAGTTTGGGCCTGGAGCAAGCGGTGCTGCTTCCTCTCAGCATCCCTGACGTCTTTCCACCTATTGACAGTGTCCTGCAGCTCAGCCCCTGCTGCAGGAGGACCTCCACCGGGGCGCACCGAGTGCAGCCCCACTCATTGCGCACCCTCCCCTCAGCAGAGCAGTGCGGGCGCTCTCTACACCCCGAGCTCTGCACTGCATCCTCCCCTCTCACCGGCTCTGTCTGGGTGCTTATGCTGCCACAGCTGGGGCAGCCAGAGCGGAGCTCCCAGACGGGACCTTGGTCATACGGCGAGCGCTCACCATCCCGCTCACCTGCCCATGCAAACTGCCTCAATCCTGCACTGTTCGCCGCTCTCCCTGGGGCAGCTTTTACCCAGTCAGGGCTGGTGACGCTCCTTCTGGAGCCACCCCCTCTGTGTCAGCTGCTCTCATCCGCAGAGCTGCAAGCTCCTGGGAGAGTCCCGTTGAGGACTTGAGGCTCCCTCGGTAGCTCTTGCTGCTCTGAGTTGAGGCTCCTGGAAGCTGAGCTTCCTCCCGATCAGGTGTTGAAGGCAGCCTCTCTCAACCTACTCACTTCAGCAAATGACCTTTATTACCATTACCAAGAACGACTGAAGGAGGGAAGGCTTTTAAAGTCTTCTTCTTTCTCAGGAATAAGGAGATCTGATGGAAAAAGGAGGACAGCTGATCACTACGATGAAATAAATAATAAAAAGTATGGCTTACCTTTAAGTTAAACTAAATTTAAATACAATATTCAGGAAATCAAGTGACCTGCTCCATGTATCAGTAGGCCATGCTAGTGAACTTGAATGAGCTTTCTGTTGCTGAAGTTTTCTCAGACATTGCCACATTTTAGGGAATATTAAGCTGTTCAGTGACAAAGTTTTTATTGCGCCTTTAGTGTCAGGAACCAGAGGCTTAGCAAATGAAAGCATCTCCCATTAGCACCATCATATATGGCTGTAGGGATTCTTCTATGTATGCATTATGTATTTTCCTTTCTATTCAACTATCCATTTTACTTCCCTTCTATACTAACTGGGCTGCTAAAGCTATTTCAGTTCCATTATATGGGGCTTTGACCTAATATCTTATCTTTGATGATTCCCTCTAATAAGATTGACATTATTGCAAGGTCCCTTTGTTACAAACTCAGTCTGAGTCAGAAGGTCTGTAAAATCTGTGCTAAAGACAGCTTTATGCCAAGCAGCCACTGAATGAGGGGTATGATTTATAATGAGTTATAAGTAGTGATTTATTGCTAATTTGGGTAGCTCTTACCACCATTGTCAGCAAGGAGAGAATATTTTCTCCTTACAACTCATCAATCAACTGTGTGCTTAGGCTCCTTCCTGTCTTACAGTTGAGCACTGCAACACATCACTGTGCTGCAGTGCTCAACCAATCAAACCATGACAAACTATAAACTGCAATGTGTCTCCCAAAATTTCTTGGCATATGTTGGAGGTATTTCAACTACAGCCTGTGTGGAGCTACAGGGCAGCTCCTTCAGCCACTAGGTAGCTCTGGGTGAGCCCTGAACTGCCCCACTCTCACATGCAGGACATAAATCCTAGCATGTATCTTTGCTAAATACCACATTTAGGAACTGGAACATTCTTTAGCATATGCGATGCTAAGACTTTATATAGAATACAATAGAACAGAATAGAATAATTCAATTGGAATAGACTTGCAATGATCATCTAGTCCAACTGCCTGACCAGTTCAGGGATGGCCGAAAGATAAAGCATGTTCCACATGCCTCTTAAACACTGACAGGCTTGGGGCATCGATGACCTCTAGAATGCATGTTCTGATGTTTGACCACCTTATTGGTTAAGAAATGCTTTCTAATGTATGTCCAGTGTGAATCTCCCCCGGTGCAGCTTTGAAAAACCTCCCCCCTACCACAGCTTTGAATTTAATAAGCTGTAGAGGTGCAGAAAGAGAGGGGGGATATATTCTGGAAAGAGATCATGTTATAACCAGCCCTCACAGCCAGATAAATGTCCATCTTCCCTTTTACTCAGCAGTATCTGTGAACTGAAAACAAATATTCTTTTTGATTTCAATACAAGTTGAACTGTAAGATCTGTCTACTGTTATATGACCTGCTAGTGAGGCTGGTCTGAGCAGAAATGACCTTTCCATCATAAGTACTTTATAATTACATAAAGCGGGTTTAAATTGTTAACCATGTAACTGTTCAACCTGGCAAGCATTTTTGTAGTTAACTAGATGAACCTAAGCACATCTTTCTTTCTAGGAAAGATGTTAGGATTTAGGCATTCATTGTCCTCTGCAGCTGGAAGAAATTACAGCAAGTGAGCTCAAGTAAGCTGAGACTACAATGCACAGGCCTATACACATGAGTTTTTTAGGCCAAGAATTAAGCCTTATAGATCACTTTAGGTCAACTGCTCAAGACCTTTCCTTCAACTCATTTTTATTTCATAGATCTTTAGGCAGCAAGTCCAATCAGCCACACCTCCAATTCTCTACTGATTGCTGGTTTTATTGTGCAGTAATGAAATAGAAGTTCAGATTTTGCAGATAATACCTCCAGCAGATAACTTTTTCCTATGGCTTTTCAAGACAACTGGCCAAGTCTGTTCCATCAGACTGTCTGATTCACTGTCCTATATTTAAAAAGGCACCTCAGGGAACATAGGCTGTAATTTTCATTTTCCCTCCTGCTCCTCCAACATGGATGCTAAAGCAATATAAATTTTCCTAGACTCTTTCATAGTCCTTCCAAAATTGAGTTACATAGGGCTTAGTTCTTGTCTGATATGTTTTTCAGCTGTTGCAGTTTTCACTTTACTCAGACTCAAAATTTAACGCAAAGATGACTGGATTCTGAGATTTTCACATTCCTCTGGATTGGTTTAGTATGGCATCAGCAGCAAGGGAGTACCCTTCTTCTGACAGGTCCTGATTAGTGCCAAAGGAGGCATAGTTGATGGTCTGTCTGTTCCCTCAAACACTCTGCTTTATTAATTGGGGATGGAGGAGAATAATAAGCTGCCTTATAATAATGTCTAATTCCCTGTTTAACTCTGATGCCTTTGCTCAGCATACAAAAAGATGAAGACATAATCTCCATGGGTTTTGCTGGTGTTCAGCTTTGAGTTAGTTCTGTATGCATTACCGTTGAATTTGGCGCAGCAACAGAAGATAACCATGACAAATGCTAACCACCTATACCTCACATTGTCAAGTCGAAACATTCCTTTCTGTCCACTAAAGTCCTGTATCACTTCAGATGTTTTGTCTCTTCTAATTCTTCCGGTGAAGCCTTCCCTTTCTCCCCCCTCTTCCTTTTCTCCTCTTTTTCTTTCTCTTTTTTTTTTTTTTTTTTTTATATGATGAGAGAAGTGCTAATTGCCAGACAGAGCAAGACAAGAAATGCTGGAAGAAACATTAAAAACCGACCCAACCCAAATCTTGTAAATGGCTTGGTTTCTGGGTGGGATTTTTTTGTTTGTTTACATAAAATAAATTAGGTTCCAGGCTTCATAACACAATAGAATATGGACAGAGAAGGGAGAATAAAGCCATTTCTGATTTTTTTTT
Organism: Psilopsiagon aymara; assembly: GCA_024733675.1. NCBI lineage: Eukaryota > Metazoa > Chordata > Aves > Psittaciformes > Psittacidae > Psilopsiagon > Psilopsiagon aymara. Next base: position 45,079 of record JANRGW010053848.1, on the reverse strand, counting down.
CAATGTCGTTTCATGCTTTAAAGAAGATGAAATGTCATTTATGGGAACTGAGAATGCAACACAGATTTTGAATATAGGACTTCAAAAAGGCTATCATTGCCTCTCTTTTAAAGCAGTGATTTTCAATTTTCTTAGCTTTGCAGACCACCAATGTATTTCCCATGGAAATGTAGATTGTGTATTCTGCTGACCGTAGGGCTAGTTATTTTCCTAGTCATCTCTAAAAGACCTCTCAAAGCAGGATGTCCTGGAGTGACACTGATAGCTGAAATTACGGTTCCAAATTATTGCATCCTTTGGTCTTGTTCTATGGACACATGCAAAGGCAAAACATGTAGCATCACATGACAGAGAGACTGTGTAGTTAGTTCTTTACAAGCATAATGGGGAAAAAAAAAAAAACAAACCAGAGGGGAAAAGTAGGTGAAAGCACTGGTGGAAGTTGATGTCAAGTGGCTAAGGCCAAATTACAGCACCCTTATCTCTGACGAGTACCTGTTTGCTCTTTCTTCTATGTGTTCCCATTCTAATGAAGTACAGAAAGATAAAATAGATAACAAGTTTTGCCAGTGCTGAGCTAGTTTATATGTATAGAGCATGCATTGATAAAGGGAAATGAAGTTGAATAACATGCTCAAAATCTGCCACTGAGATATGCTAAGCTAGGCCCATTAACGAACAGAAGAACTGCACAGATTGGAGCAGACCCAGGGTCCACCTTCCACTGTCAACAGTGGAAGGTGCTAGGGGTTTCAGTGTAAGAAATAAGAAAGTCTGCATAGGGGGCCAAAGAATAGCCTAGTATTGGGGAAGAGCCAGGTGCTCTCAGATAAGGGTAAGGGTGGGATGCAGCTCTTATCCAACTCCTGTTTTAGTTTTACAAATGCTGTATAGGAAATTAGAGAGAAACCAAGAATGAATAGACTAGCCAAGACTAAAAACATGGGTTCTGTCCCACGCTTGATCATAAGGATCATATGTGACCTCAGACATATCACTGATGGGTGTGACATAGTAGATAAATGTGTATAAATGTGCTAAAAATGTAAACTGGGGTAGGCAATATGGATAAGTGTAGGATGGATGGCTAGGCGATTTGATGTTGCAGTAATTGGACCCATAGCAGCATAGGGGAATGTTGATAATTATAACCAGGATGTTTCTACTGTGCTTAGGAAGAGAAAGCTGTGACAACAGAGCACGAGAGTCCTCTGAAACTGGTAACCTTAAGTACGTGTGCCATGTAGTTAAGCCTAGAAATGCCTAAATTCAGCCTTTCTTCCCTTTGCAGAGAGAACAGGTTTCCAGCTGAGACCAGCTGCAGGGCTGCTGTCTGCTCGTGACTTCCTTGCCAGCCTGGCATTTCGTGTCTTCCACAGCACACAATATATAAGGCATTTCTCTTCTCCTATGCATTCCCCAGAACCGTAAGTTTGGTGCCCTCGCACAATTTCATTCTTCGGAATGTGTTGGGGATGATTCTTTGGGGAATCACTCTGGAGGTCTATCCAGTAGTCCACAGAATGAAACAATTTGAGAAACTGGTAGCTGGAGAGTTAGAAGGGGAAGTCATGCATGAGAGGGTGTGGATCTCTGTCTTTCTTGCAAAGTTGTCTGGGGAAGGAAGAGACTGGAGAATATCTGGTTTAATCTTTTCATCCTGCCTTCAGTTGCCATCTGTTGGGGTTTGATTGCCTGCTGTGAAACTCTCCCAGTAAGTGTTGGCCAGACAACAGCAATTACATTTCATGAGAAATTACAAGTTCACACAGACACTTTTGTTGTATGCTGGGACAAAACAGGGGCCTTTCAAAGATATTGTGACATAGGAGACTAGTGCCCGTGCCATCCCAAGTGGGACAATAGCAAAGGCAGTGGGGAGTAGCTAGATCCCCATGGTGGAAGGGAATGCTCTGACATGCTCTCCGCAGAGCCAAGCCAGGTATGGAGGCAGCTACTGTGGAGCAGCCCCAATATTTGTTCTCTCTGTGGATCTATTGGTAAAAGTCCATCACAGGAAGTTCGTGTAGGATAGGAAAAGATATCTTTAATAAATATAAAGGTCACTTGTTTTCCAGAGACTGCTGCCATGAGTTACTGGGTCATGTTCCCATGCTAGCTGACAAGGAGTTTGCCCAGTTCTCACAGGTAAGAAGTTTGTTCTGCTGGCTGTTTAACCAACTGCTCTGGCCAGCGCTCCAGTTGTGCCTCAGAGACATGCAGCTCACCATGCTTGAAACACTAATTTTGACTTGAGTCACAGCCTCAGGTGGTGGGCTAGCAGGACTCTGTGTGACATCTACTCCAAGTGAGTGGTAGCACTGTTCCCTGTGGATATCACGTAAAAGGAACGATAGGCAGTGCATGTGGAACTTCTCTGTGGGAGGGCCATGTCAATTTGCAAAAGGATGCCAGTGGAGCCCCTGCGGTGATGCATGTTTGGGCTGTACTGACTATGCTGTTCCTCTGGTTTCCTGTCCTGCAACCACATGAACCTAAACAATAACAGCCATCAAGCCCCCAGGCTGGTTCTGTCTCTGGATGTACATTATTTATCTCACATGATTCTTTAATTGCATCCATTGCCATGTCATTCATTAGAGTTGTTTTTCCTTTTACAACTTACCAGATTCTCACAGCATTGCTCATACTGGTCAGGAGGCTCCAAAAAGGAAACAGGGCTCTTTTTATACAAAGGGGCTATTTAGTGTGAGCAGTGAGTGTCAGACCCAAGTGAACTCACTGGCCTTGTGTAATTAAAGACTTCAGAACTATGAATGTGCCTCAAAACCATAGCTGAGGAAGGAAGATAACTCACATTCTAGGCTTATCAATCAGTGGCCAGTGTGGAAACTGGCAATAAGAGCAGAAAGGTCACACGATATAGGTCCCTGTCAGAGTATCTCAAAAAAAGAGCCAGTTCACCTCATACAATGTGGTTTCCAATTGTATTGACTAGGATACATGCCAGTTTCCATTTTAGACATATACATTGTTTGTTGTCAGATTCAGATGAATATTACTTAAAATACCTGACTGATCTATAATTTATTCTGGAAGAAACTTCTTCAGTTCCGTACCAGGTCTGAAGACACATTAGAAATAAGAGATTATAGCAATTTTAAAACTTTCAGCTTTCCTCATTTTTTCATCTATAACACAGATTATACAACGTGATCACATTAAATGAATTTCACATTTCGCTTTTTTTTTTCCCCACAAAGTATTTTCACAGCTGAAATTCACCCCATGAAAATTCTCTTTTGTTCCATTCAATATAAGATGATGAATGGTGAATATGCCCTCATTTTGATTGTTTGCTGCATGATATGGCTCCCGGGATAGTTTAAGATGGGACATCTACAGATTCTTATTGTGAGAATAACAATTAACAGGGAGCACAGACTGGAGTAAACAGAATCCTCCCTGAATGGATCTGACCCACCCATAATGACTGTCAAAAAGAGAGTGAAACACAGAAAGGTAATGGCCATGATAAAACCCACCTTGCTGTCCTTCCTTCTCATGCCTTCCCATAAATCTCTGCCAGGGATAGTCCAGCATTAAGACAAGAGATAGTTAACTTTACACAGAGAATACTGAGGATTAAACACTCATCTAATGTTGCTCCCAGTGGTATGTAGCTGGGGGCCAGAGAGAGGTAAGCATCCTGGAAGCCGTGGAAGGTCATTTTGGGTGACAAAAACAATGAATAGTTCATGCTAATCATGCAAGAAATGATGTGGTCCTCCCCCTTCCCCTCTTTCTCTCCCTTGGGCTGAATAATCACACTAGTGTAACACTGCCTGCTTGCTTACTTGCTTTAGGATATTGGACTGGCTTCTCTTGGATCATCTGAAGCGGAGATTGAGAAACTGGCCACAGTAAGTACAGATGGCAGTTTAATATCAGAGGCAAAACTCAAATGATTCACTGCTTATCCCTTACTGTGCAGGGAAGGTTCTTCTCCAGTGTCTCAGATTAGCTACAAAAATGGGAGAATCAGGAGTATTGTGTCTCCTTATGCACAGATTAGGGGGTGCTGGGGTAGGAGTTGGAGCCCCTGTGGCAGAGTCCAAAAGCATGCAATTCCACCTAAGGGAATGCTTTTTGCTTCTATAAGAATATACTGCTGCAGCTGAGTTACTACAGTATCAGCCAACTCACTTTCCAGATTCACCTAATAGACTGGATACCCAATCTGATTCCTGCATTTTCTCCTACATAAAGTGCAGAGAACTGTCAGAATTTGATTCACTCTATAGTCATTAATCTCACAAAATAAGTGAGCACTTAAAAGCAATTTGAGAGCAGGTACTGTCATTCAGTTCTGAGACACTAGGCTGTACACATCTGCCAAAAAGAGTCATGCAGCCCCTTGCTGCCATCCTGATTTGTTCTGAAAGTGGGCTGGAGGCCACATCTTTTGTTTTTCCTATAATGACAGCCATTTTCCAGTCTTGATGATTTTTTCAAGGGAGGAAAGAAGCCTTACCTTCCCCCAGCTGGAAAAGGCTCATTCAGGAAAGGGGGTAGATGGGAGGAGACTGTCACTCCTGAAATTCCCCACATCCTCCAGCCCCACTCATGGTGCACAAAAGATGGGAACCAGTGTTCATGTTGTCTACAGAATGCCAGTAGTACTGTGTGTTGTATCCTGTTAAAACAGTGAGAATTGAAAGAACCTTGCTATCTAAAAGCCAAACTCAGGATATCTAAGACAACATTAAAAAGAATTTTTCCTCCTCCTTTCATGTCTCATTCTCCAGACAAAAAGACCTTCTGCTAAATGAGAAGATCCGTGAAAGATTTTCACTCTGAAATAATAATAATTGAGATTACTAACACAATCACAATGCCGAATTATTAGCTGTACTATAGAGAAAGCATCTTAGGTCTCTGCAGAAAGAAAGATCCTGGCATGCTGTTTCTCTAGAGGTAAATTTGCAGGCTAAAACAAAGTCAACAAAATTAAAAGACATAAAAGAGGGTGGGAGAAAGAAAGAGAAGAAAGTAAGCAGCAGAATAGACAGAATGGCATAGAGTTTCACATTATTTTACAAACTGCCTGCAATTCTTTGAGAAGGTTGTTGAGAATGCAATACTTATGTCTAAATGGAAGCCAAGGTCAAGCCCTGTGTACAGGGCAGTAAAGAGCTATGTGTCCCTAAAGAAGCCTTGAAGAGTTGTGACACAGAGCCATATTCTTGAAATGCCTCAGGTTTTCCATATTTTTCTTTTGCACATCATTTATCCAGCTGCTTAGGGGTCAGGCTGTGACCGGACTTGGTCCTTTACTGCCCATTTCCTTAGGTGCTACAATAAGGGAAGGGCTAACAGGTTGGCAGAGCCAAGAGTTGCTTTTATCCCACTACTGTCCAGCAGGTTAAGGAAGTATGGTCCTAAGAATACTTTACTGCAAGAGAATACCAGCGGCATGTATCCATATTTTCACATTTCAACATTAGAAGGATGCAATTGGTATAAACTTACAGGGCACATTGCTGCTAAGGGAGAAGCTATTCTTTAATTCTTCCGAATGCTATCACGTAGATAAAGGAGAAGGGAAGCTGTTCTTTCAAGTACCTTTCCTAAGGTCTTGAATCTGCAGTGGGGGTCTGCCTGTCCTTCTGGAAACTATGGGTTAAAATCTGTCAGCTTCTGTTGACTGCGATGAAACTCAGGTCTAAAAGGTTGCAGGGTAGTTTGTAACATCTTCCAAAGAAAGAAGGGGGTAAGACTTTCTGTCTTTATGTACCCATATAATTATCATTACTGGTTTGTTTTTTTTTTCATTTTCCTGGGGGGAGTGAGAATGGGAAGGATGGCAAGTTTAAAAAAAAAAAAAAATGTATTGCAATTAGTATTACATGTATTGAGAGAAAAAATAATTTTCTTAAAATATACAAGTGCAAAATTTAAAGATAAAAAGACATTAAAATATAAGGATGAAATAAAATTAAAGGAGAAATGAGAAGCTTAAAAATGAACTGCCTGTTGAGATTGTTTTTCACAAATTATTCTTATTACCAGCTTTATTGGTTCACTGTGGAGTTTGGTCTCTGCAAGCAAAACGGATCTATCAAGGCTTACGGGGCAGGACTGCTTTCATCATATGGGGAGCTGGTGGTATGTACCAAATGCATGGGATTGAAAGATTTCTATAATCCCATTTTCTGAAATCTCTGGTAAAAGTAAAACATTGTTTCCTCACACAAACCAATATGACATGAAATACAGATTTTTCTTTTTCAAAGAAATTAATTCTTTCTTCCCAGAAGCTACTGAGCAGGAGAAAGACTACTGTAGGGCTGTACCTGCCTTTAACCTAAAAAGATCAAATGCAGTGAGAACAAACATCCTGTAAAGCATTAGATTTTCTTCATAGTGTTGCCAGTTAATACAGTTGACTTTTAACATCAAACTCATGTACCTTCCTGATTTACACACTAGAGGGCAATATTATGCCTATAATGAGTTTCGCTACTTTGTCCATGCCATTGACATTTATGCACATATGAATCAGAAAGTCATCGACTGGACAGAATAAAGTGCAAAGAAATTGTAAATATCACAGACACTGACAAAAAGAAAATGCTTTAGTGTTTCACATTCATAAATACGTTTCAAACTAAATTTATGAAGATTAAAATCTGTGTACACAAATTTGACAGTGTTCTGCCTGGACAGATTAACTGTAGAAGGAGGGGCTGTACACCTTTACAGAAAGCTTCTGGGTTTCCCCTCCTTCAGAAAAACAGCTTATAGGGGAGGTAATAGTTTGTCCTCAGTTTCACAGAGCCCTGAAGCTAAAAGCCCTAAACTGGTGTCAGTAGGTCTCAATTGCTTTGGGTTGTGCAGATAATAGATGATTTTTTGGAATTAGTAAGAGCCAAAGGAAAATAAAAAAGCATTCTTTTCAAGCATTTTTATAGACCAGAAGCCATTTTTTTCATGGGTGATATATTTTAAACTTAACACATAGACACAGCAGCCTAACAGCCAGCTTCATGACACATTCATATGAAACCATTGCAGGATTAGCATAGCTTGGATTCCTATAACTGGAGATAGTTGGATTGTTATGACAATAAACATATTACAAAACTCTCCTAATGGTATACAGGCCAGCTAGCTTCCCAGTGAGTTGACAGAAGGAAGAAACTGCATGTTAACGTGTCTCAAGACATTTATAATAGGAGCCCCTACAGAGGGGCAGTTGAGAGTTAACATATAGAAAGGGGAACCCTCCCAGATGTCAACCTTCGTGTTGAGTTTATCATTGGTTTTCTCCCAACACTTGCAATTTGGAGACTTTTGTGAGTAAATTCTGTGGCACATGATTTGTAGAGCTTGCTCTTCTCCACCTGGTAAAACTAAAAATGTCCAATAACAAGCACAGTTCGAGCCAATATTTATTCTACTCTGCCTGCCTGAATACCTTACAGTTTTAAATGCATTTACATGTTAAACATGATACTAAAATAATGACTCCAAAACTTATGTAGCTTTCATAGTAATATGCACCACAGAATCTGTCTGCATGATGTTACCTCCTTTTTCTGTTTAATTCTGATACAGCTGAAGGTAAAACTCACATCAGAAATGTTCAATTTGGTGTCTGGAGTTGAGTATATCAAACTTGCTCTCCTCTCTTTCTACCCTTTTCTTCACCAGATACTGACTAGCTCTCCTGCTTTTGATTAAAGTGGTAAGCAAGAACTGCTTGCTCACAAAACTGTGCTATGTAACACAAAAGTATAACTGCATCTCTAATTCCCTACCACTAAGGTTGGCAGTGGAAGTGCCCTTGAGTTGATAAATGTTAGATTCTTTTATCATCAGTAGTTGTTGGGTAATGCTGCTGGATAAACTTTTGATTTAGCTGGGTCCACCTAAGTCTTCATCAGTCACATTACTGAAATTACGTGCAGATGTGATAGCATTTATATTTAATAGGTGATGAAGAAAGATTACCCTGCTTCAAAAAGTGTGTCAATCTTGCATGTAACACCTAAGACAGTCTGAAGATAGGCAAGCAATTCACCAACAAAGTGGCTGTCTGCCTGTGCAATCCATATGTGGCCTCTGCAAGTTCATCACCACATAACTCTTGGGACAGTAGCTTAGTGAATTCTGTGCACTTCACCTTGAACATTTCAAACTTCTCGTACACAGATTAACTGCATCCATGGCCTTAAGTGCTGAAGTTTCCTTTTACAGCTGACTGATTTATCTCACAGGTTTTTATTTGGAACAAAACCAAAATATAAAAATGTTTAAATTTAATCATTCTAGACTGCATAAGCATCCGATTCTAATTTCGGTATGGAGAGTGGCAGTAGGAATAAAGTGCTGAGGTCCCATGGCTAAGCACCTGCTAGCAACTTGAAAATGTGTACCAACTGTTTCTTTCTCAGCTGAAGAGAGGAAATACGTGTAGTGCAATGCTTATTTTATAGAAGGGGTATTTTTAGAAATACAGCAGTGTCTAGGCAGCTTTGTTAGAGAAGATGACGTTTAGAAGATAGTGAGGCTCATGATAGCTTTCAGTTTCTTATAAAGCTCATTTTGCAGTCTTAGCCTGGCTCTTGAGAAAGCGCTAGGTAAGTTTTGCTACTGCGTGGGAGGAAGCCATTGTCCATCCTTATAATTATCCGCCTGTTTTTTCCATATGGGTCCAGATGAGGACTTCTGCATGAAGGCCAAACTTGGTTCCATATGATTTAGCTGATCAGCATATTTGGCACAGGCAGACTAACTGCAGCTCATGTGATAGAAGGAGACATGTTGCAGCAACCTCCGCAAAGAAGAGGTTTCCTTATTACTGAAGGTTTCAGAGCCAGGAACAGCAGGATGATGAACACGGAGGAGGCAACAAAAGCAGGAGTTACTAAGACTAGGTGGTTGGCTACAAGAAGATAACATCTAACCAGCTGGAGAGGGTGAGCAGCAGAATTTCCAGCTAATGTTATCTGAGAACTTAGCATCAGCAAGGAGCCTGGGAACATCTCTGAACTGCAGCCTGGACCGACTGTCTGTGCGTGCGTGACTGCAACCCAGGGAACCACATCCTGACTATGAAATCTTCAAAATGCTTTCCTCTTCTCCACAGCACCCACTCTGACCAACTCAAACTCAGCTTCAAGTAGTTATCTTCTGTGGGCTGGTTCTGCTCAAACTTGGGGCATAACATGGGAGAAAGGCAGAGGATAAGAAGTAGAGCTAGGCATCCTCTGCCTGTGATTTGCACTTGAATATGTATTATTTAACAAATAATTTAGTGACAGCAGCTAGGTATTAGAAGGGATAGGATAACCATACCAAGTCTAAACTGAGCAGTTGTAATGGGTCTGACTGCTGGCCAGCCTTGCCTCCTCTGAACTGTAAGAATTCCTCTCCAACAGCTCTCAGTATTGCACTGTTTATTTCACTATATTCTGTCAGCTGTTCTACATTATCCAAAATACTTCTCCTGTTAACACTCAGCTGGACTCTGTCCTACATACTGTAAAATCTTATGGCTCATACCACACTTCTGGCAGCAGTCAGTGCTACATATGCTTTTCTTGCAGCACAAGAAGTACTTAACTAGTAGAGGCCTTTAAGGCCATCCGGTTTTTAGCTGAACTTCCACTAAAATCAATGGGATTTCAGTTCTGCTTCAACACTGACAGCATAGTGGGACCCTTGTCAGGTTGTGAGTTTCTGAAATCTTTTCCCATTGGTCCCCAGAGCTTCTAAGATTATAAGAGCAGCCTCATGTTTGTGTATACCATCCATCTTAGACTGTAAGAGTGCTCTCTAAGGTTTATTCTTCAATTACACACTGCAAATAAAGAACAGGAAAAACACCATCTTTTAGCATTTTATATATATATATATATTTTTTTTTTAAAGCCCTGTATTAATTTATGCACCACTTCTGCAGCAAATTGGCCTACCGGTTAAGGCAGGCCTCCAGTGATGGAGGGTTCAAGTTCAGTTCAGTGAGATATTCAAAACTGTGCTTAAGGTACTGTCTGAATTTTTCCAGTTAGCAGATTGAGTTGAAGGTCTTGTGAAGTGTCATGCACATCTACTAGTTATGTACAGGTACCATGAGAATTGGTATTTGGATCATCAAACAATGAAGGGTGGCTGCTGAAGACTTGGTGAAGAAGATAGAAAGACAAACAGGCAGATCTCAAAGAATAGGTGGGTATTAAAAGGCTCTCCATAGGTAGATGGGGCCCACTGCCTAGCCTGAAGGTGGAAAGAAAAGTCTCAGTATTGACTGGAAAGAGTTGTTTTCCCTTTTTGTACAAAGTGTCCTTGTACAAAGCAAACTTCATTGAAGTGGCCACGGCACTCACCAGCTTGGACAGAGGGAGACCAAACCAGGTTTTAGCACATCTACAGTGCAGTTCTGTTGTCACTGGAGCTGAGCTAGCTTTAAACTATCTCAGGATTCAGCGGCAGAAAAACCATGCAGGACCTCACTTTAAGCCTGAGTTGTGCTGTTTTCCCAGGACTCTGCATGTACTAGAGAGCCAATGCCAATACCTGAGCAACCATGCTGTTCCCAGCTCTGGTGCTGGTTGGTTTAAAGGTATCTCCAGTGTATGTAAACAAATGATAGTTGTGTCTATGACTTCAGTGTGGACATGAAAGTTTTCCATAATCCTCCTATCTGCCTAAGGGGACAATGTAGAAGAATTGGAGAAGAACAAATAGAACTTCTGTGGGTCAAAACCACAAACACACATGCACAGAGTATAGTGCACATTTTTATATTGGATTTCAGGGAAGCTTTTAGGTGGCTTAACTGGCATGGAGCTGTGCAAAAAAACCCCAGGAGCATTCTCTCTGTTCTTCATTGCAACAGGAAATGTGAGATTTGTGGCTGGGGACTTTGAAATAGTGCTGCACAGGTCTGTGAATCTTCTGTGATACTAGTTGGAAAAAAAGTAGCATGAAATTATTTTTTGGTCTAGATAATCACTTTTCGGGGCTGGCATATACTTTCCCCTCCCTGTCTGAGAATGTGGCCTTGGTACCAAATCTTACATCGCTTTAAGGCAGGAAATATGTCTCTTGGTTTTTTCATTATTTTTTTTTTTTTTTAATTCTAAAAATTATTTACTCTTTGGTTTATTAACTGCTAATTATGAAAAGCAGCTTTCACCTGTAACAGAACAGGACTTGTTATTACCTGCAACTATTCCACAAAAAGCATTTCACAGCTATGTGGTCATTAATTCTTGCTACATTCATTCACCTGTTCTAACCTGTGTTGTTCCCATTGCCAAGTATGCTTTATCCAACAAGCCAGAGTACAAGCCTTTTGATCCAGAAGTGACTGCAGTTCACCCCTATCAGGATCAAGACTTTCAACCTGTCTATTTCATAGCAGAAAGTCTGGAAGATGCCAAGGCCAAGCTCCGGTAAGTAAAGCATTTGTAGATGTTTTCATTGAGGGGGGCACACTATCTTGAATCCTAATCACAAATACATCCACCTCTACTGCAATAACCAAGCCAGGCTATCTCACTGTGCACTTCATTCGCACAGTTCCTTTTTCACAACAGAGGTAAACATGAGGTTTCACAGAAAAGCTTCACAGAAAGCCATGACTGTATATTGTTATTCCCTGTCCCATGCTTCATCTTGGCAGTGCCTCATTTTAGCAACTTCTGAAGTAAAATCTGAAACTGAACAGTGAGAATAGAGAGCAGCCCAACAGCTGGGGTGCCTGTGTGCTAGTTCATACAAATAGGAGGTCATGAAAAACTGATTTACCCAAGGCCACACAGAAATTTTATAGCAGACTTAGGAATTAACATGGATCAGCAGGGGTCTTAAAAACAAGATTGCCTTTTTCCTCTGATTATATCTGCACAAGAATGCAGAATCAGCACTCACAGGCAATCTAATTTCTACAAAGTAGCTGACTGCAACTTGAATAACATTATTTCAAATTAGCTCGAGGTGTTTCTAAATGCATTTCTTTGTGTTATGCAGTAAAGATTTATTCTTTTTAAAGTAAGCAGGGTTCAAATCCTGGCCTTCATCTCAAACAGTTAGAACAACATAACCAATTCTGGCTGGAGGCAGGAGGCTGGTTGTGGAGCTACTGGGGAGGAAGCATGCAGGAGCTGAAATGAAGAATTTATTAGAGGAACAGAAGCTGGGCCAGACTTCCCTACTCCCCCCACCTCTTCCCTAGAAGCACTGTCTGCTGGTGTTATAACAGTAGCAATTTAGGCCCCTCATCCTAAATGCAAAAGTTCGCAATCAGTTGTTAATGTGTGTAAAAACGTGGCTGAGGACTCACTGACAGAAATGAACAGACTTTTAAAGAGTATTTGACTCAGGCAAACCTGAAAAGAACTTAAAGGATAGGGAATGCACCATTCTCAGACTTGAAGATTTTTCATACATTTTTTCAAAATAGTTGTGCAGCCAAAGCAGCTTAAAGTAACCAAAGGCACAAGAATCTGTCAGAATCAGAAACATAAAGCAACATCAGTACAAGGGGCTCCTACCAGCATGCACTTAATGGAAACATTGTCAAAGATGGCAAGAAATCATGATTTTTTTTTTTTTTTTTTTTTAATACAGACAGAAAAACAGTCCAAGATATCTGCAATCAACAGGGTTTTAGAATTTTACGCAGAGCTACTCCAGGTTATTACTTGGAAGTGAAGGCAGCAGACATGCTGTGTTCCTGCATTCCTCAGCTTGTGGCTGTAATAACTCTGAATTTTGCTAGTGTAGAGCCTTAAGAGCACAGACGGGTCTGAGCCAACCACGCTGGAAAGCGGACGCTGCAGATCTTTTGGGCTGCAAGTAGCTCAGCCATGGGGAGAGTGTGCTGCACCAGATAACATTAACGAGTAACAATGAGGAAGTATAACAGCAGCCTCTGCTCTCCAACAAGTCCATGCCTACATACTAAGAAATCAGGTCCTGCAGGTTTTACACTTTGGGAAACAAATTCTGAATTAGCAGCTCTGTCTTCTTTGCCCCACAGAAACTACGTGATGAAGATCAAGAAGCCTTTCTCTCTGCACTACGACCCATTCACCAGCAGCGTAGAGGTTATGAACACACCTCAGAAAGTCAAGAAGGCACTCTGTCAGATGAAAGAGGAATTGAAAAGCCTCTGCTTGGCCCTTGAAAACCTCTCTTAAAACTACAGCAGTACAACTCAGCAGGCACTGAGATACTTGCAGACGGTTCCAGCACTTGGAGATTTAGTGATGAAGTTGTAGTTGCATATGAGAGTTTTTAAGCCACAAAACAGCTCTGTTAAGCTAATCTTTTCACTGTAATTTAGGCTGCTGACTTAGCCACAGTAATAAGTTCCTATTGAGTATATTTCAATGACAAGCAAGACCAAATTACTCCAATTTTTGGTAGGTGATATGAGCTACAGCTGTTTGGAGTGTATTTATCTGTTATTTTTGGACTCTTACGGTTTTTTTTTATTCACCTGCCACCTTTTCAAGTTATCTGTCACAGAACAACTCTTCTGCTACACAGACTTTTACTTGCTGCTTAAATGACATGAACAGTTTTTTTTAGGTTGGCTAGCTGCCTACTGTTAGCAGTCCTTGCAGTTAGCTCATTTCTGTTAGCAATTACTATCAGCTATTGTGCTCACAAACTATGAATGGCTCCCTTACAATGTGCAAATGCAAAGGCTTGTAAAAGGAACCCTTTACTTCTGCTCACTATTTATTTTTTAGACACTCATTTCATTCAGTAGCCTTCAAATACGTCAAAATAATTTGTCATATTTGACTTCTCAGAATGTTTGTCCCTTGGCTAAAAAAATAAAACATAAAATAATAGGCCTATGATACTCTGGTTCTGTCACATACAAGGATGCTTAATTTGAAAAGGAATTTTGGATCCTGGAAAGGAAATCTAAGTGTAAGTAATGATTTTCTAAGAAGCCTTTAAGAAATAAAGTCCCATTAGTATTTCAACTTCAGATACCCCCGAAGAGCTTCAAAAGCAAGCTGTGCTTTGTGTCTCTTGTTGATGTCATGATGATTGTAGTAATAACCAAAAGGCCAAATCTATGGGACACCTGGTGCAAAACTTAAGATCAACCACTAGAAGCCCTATAGCTTTCCCATGGAAACAATATCAGATGTGCGCTCCAGCTTAACTTGCTCTTTCTCCAGTCCCTAAGATGTGTCTGAAATTTACCTACACTCTACAGGATACATTTCCTGGAATCAATCTTATAATTACATTTTCCAGGCTTCCATGCTCTTTGTGTCCCCTTCTTTCCTCTATTATTCACAAGTAGAGACTAGTTCAGGAAAAGACAACCATGCCCATGCCTAGGATTCTCTCTCCTGTTAGCACTGTAGACAGAGTTGGTGCACGTTACAGGGACAATGTGGATCTCATGGCTCAGGGTGGGTGACCATGATCCACAAGCGTCAAGGTATGTTGTGCAATTTAGAAGGTCTGCTTATTTTTTTCAAAAGTAGATTGGACAGTGGGCTCATCCACAGCTATCCACAAACTGCCGGTGTACAGAGTATGGAGTTTGAGGTAAATGTAATATGCTTTGGCTCTTGATGGAAAAGGAGTCATCATCTTTGCCTTAGCTGGTCGCTGGGGGATAGGAGCATGTACACAGAAAGTTGCAACAAAACAATTCAGAAGCAGTTACTGCATAGAGCCCTTATCTCACCATAACTGATCCATGTGACAGGCTCTAAAGAAAGTCTTATTGAAAGTTAATGGGATTTTGTCTCTTAAATCTTCCTGTCTATAAGCACTTCAGAAAATTATCCCATGGGAGGTGATAGAGTATTCAAGGTTTAGGGAGCTGCTTGCAGTTGCTCCATTTTATTAATATGTGGTGATGCCTGAAAAATTTGGAAGTATCTTGGCAAAATTGGCTCTGAAACTTCTTCCACTCAACAGCAGAAACATCCCAAGTTTGTTCTTTTTATTTAAGTCCAGGATTCTTCTGCTCTACTCCATGAGAACACTCGCATATCATAAACTCTGTTTTGAGACAGTGACAGAGCTGAAGTGAGTTCCTTTGCTTCCAGTATTTTTCTGCTCTGATAGCGAATGATCTCTCAGCATGCTTCCATGGATTTAATTCTACTCATCCTGCTAGTACACACACAGAGAAATACCATTTCTCTTCAGAGCAATTTGTTTTGTTACATATTGTAATAATTTATCTGTCTTATTCCTGCCAATTGGTGCATAGGCAAAAATGCTTGATAGTTCACAACAGATTGTTTTCAGAAGTATTATTTTCATCAATCAGTTGTTTTACAGTGAAAATTGAACCATGTGCTCCAGTTTTGTGTGTTTTCTTTTTCTTCCTTTTTAAGTGGAAGATAATGCCAGAGCGGAAGAGCTACCAAAATATTTTCTCTAGACGGACTCTGTAGGCCATAGGGTCTTTTTCATGTATTCCCTCTGAAACGGTTGGATGTGGAGTTTAGACTTGAGCTTGGCTATTGCTCAGAACAGACCTATATTTGGAAGAAATGAGAGACCTGATGGATTTGTTTTGCCCAAGGCCTCACACTTTCCTTGGAGGGACTCCAGGCCCGCCCACACACCCTTGTCTTTTCCAGTTCCTGTAGCAAGGAGAGAAAAAGAAATCATTTGGAGCCAGATTCTCCCACCCTTACACACGCTGAGTAGTACCCGATCTCTCTCGAACAATCTCAGAGACGGTACTGAGCCTATTTAAGGTGCTGTACACAGACAGTTAAAGTAGGATTGTCAAAACCTCTGTGGGTGTACTTGCTTTTTTATTGCCTTAATGACAGTCAGAAGGTATACAGGGCTAAGGTGGAATCCTGTGAAGCTTGGCAAAGCTTTAAAAGTAATGGATTTGGCTACCTGAACTTTAAAGAAACATATATGTTTTTCCAAAGGAGGTAAATCTTACCCTCCTTACTCAGGCAAGACCTATCCTAAGACAGCCGTGTTTGACACTCCCCTCTAAGAAGGTCCAAATTCTTCTCTTCTGATTCAGTGTAGTGATAAAGTGAAAGCCTTCAGTGTTACATCCTGATGAGGTACACTGATCATGCTGCTTTTCTAATAGTCATTTTTTCATTTCCACACAGAAGCCAAGAAGTACCTCATATTCCTGTCAGTCTAAAGCCAGGGTGATGGGGAAGGCAATGATGTGGCCTCCTGATGAAAATAATGGCACAGAGGAAGAAGCACCAACCAGTAAAAATATGCCTTTTTGTCAGTTTGCGTTTCAGCAGTTTCACATTAATCTTGCACAAGAAGTCTCCAAAGCCAAGTAAAACACATTTTGTGACTTGAAACTGAACTGATGAACTCCCCATGGGTCCTTTGCTTATCCCGATAAACTTATTTTTCCTAGATGGAGTGCATTTATAACAAAATAGTGTATGTTATTAAATCTGTATTGTGTTGTTCTGTTATACATGGGAGAGTTAGTAATTCAGTTTGTGGGCTTGGGTTTGTTTTGTTTTTTGGCTAACCAAGTCTGTCCTCTACCAATTTTGGTCCACCTTCAAGCCTCCAGCTGCTTCACTGCTTCCCTGCAGATTTACTAGGGATGCCAAGGGTACCACTGTGTAAGGAGAATACACAGTTATGCAATTTGGGGAATTTGGCAGGACAGGAAGAGGAAATTTAGGCAGGCCTCCCACCCACTCCCGCGAGAAATAGTATTGTATTACAAGGCAGAGCTGTCACCCTCAGAAAGATCTTCTCAATCATTTCCCTCTGGATCCCTTAACATTTTGACCTTTATACTACCTGGTGAACATAAACCTTAATTAATTAAAGACGCACCAAAGAGGGGAAACCAGAAACAAACAAACAAAAAAAGACTTTCCAAGAGAGGAAACTTCATTACAGACAGTATTCCTTGTCTCTGCTGATCCATGGAGAAAGAAGAAAACAAAACAAAAAAGCAAACTTCCATGGAAATGATAGAGTATTCCTGAAGAAACCTAACCATTAAATTGTTTCATATACAACTATACACACAAAGATCCCCTTACACCCATCACTGAAATGCCATAATATACCCACTAAATCATGACCAGCAATTAATCACGCATGGGAGTGTAACATGACTGCTTGAGGCAGGGAATGAAACTACCAGGAAAAACCCTCTGGTAGCTTTGCCTTAGGCACGTACTGCAAAAACAGAAGGTTCTCTGGAGCTTGCTTCTGCAGATATCCTACAGCATGGAGGAATTCCAGCTGGCAAAGAAACAGAGGGGTATATCCATACATCCCTAGTAATCTCACCCACCACTAATCAGGAGTTTATATGTGGGCTTTGAGGTTTAGTTAGAGGACATAACTTTGCAGCATTCTTCAGCTGGCATATGATCAGAAGTTGGCAGAAAGGGTTACTGGCTGTATCATATTAAATATACATTAACTTTGGGTAATGCTGGTGGCTGAGACCCAAAGTGAAAGAAAATCTCTGGCACTCTCTCCCACCACAAGAATTCCTCAGGGGAAAGAAAGTCAGACTAGAAAGTCTGGCTGACAACCGACGGAGCAAAAGGAAGAGGAATGAAGAGGACCAGTAGATAGGCCTAAAGCGTATTTGTTTTGCATATGCTGTTTCATTGCACTTGAGAAACATTTCTGCTGGAAAGGGAGCTTTTTAGCACAAAGGAGGAAATTTTCTACCTGTAGAACTGTAGATGAGTCAAGGCCAGCTAAGACTTAACTATGACTAAGGAGTGTTAGCCTTATCTAAGGCCATTTATTTTCAGCCCAGGATACAAAGGTTAGAAAGTAGAAAAGAGATCTTTGTGAAAGGATTTTTTAATGGTGTGTGGGAAAGCTGGAGCTGATGAGGCCTTGCTGCCCTGCAAGACACCAGAATCCTGAATTTTGAGTAAAGGATACCTTAGGAGGCTAAAGCAAGCTGCTGGTCAAGCACTACACCTACAGCAGATGACTGTGAAATCATTAGTGTTATGACTGTATGGTAGGTTCTGTCTTTTACCCTGCTTACCTATTTTGTCAAGAGTTTTCTTTTTCTCTGTATTTATCAATCCCTTTGACCTGTGTTTGCAGATGAGTAAAATCAGGAGACTGAACATGAGAAAATTCAGTATTGTTTTCCCAGAATTTTGGGTGGAACTTACGCAACAAACAGATAAACTTAAACCTGGCCATTGCCAAAGGTGGTTAAGACCTAGCAAAATAGTTACATTTGGGTAAAAGAGGTGAAGCTGCCATTTAATGTTTCTAAGCCAAATCTTTACTCCCATCCACAACCAGTAGTGTTAGCTTTCAAGCTTCATTTTTCACAAAAGACAGATTTAAACATAAGCTACTAAATATAAAACATAGCAGGTAACACCTGTCAGGTAGAGTAACTAGAAAAATCCTCCAGTTTGGAAGTTCAGTATCCAAACTAGCTGGTTTGTAACAATTTTGGATGCCTTATGTGGCGTATTTCAGCTGTCGCTGAAGTTGTGGAGTTTGAGCATGGCATGCAAGAAAGCAAGATATGCTGTTGCCTTTAGCAAAGTCAGTTTGACCAATCCTGCTTAAAGACTATGAATCAACAGCAAAATTTCTGTTGAGTAGGCTGAGAGCTAAAACATGGAAGTAAAAATGAAGGATTCATTCATAGTCATGTTACTGTGCAGCATGTAGCACTTTTCTCTTAATGGCAGAGAAAAAAAACCCCGTTATAACTGTGTTATAGAAATGTTCCTTGAAGTGGTAGACTGGTACACTTTAAATATTCTGGCATAAATAGACAATTAAAATGAACTTGTAGGAGGAAAATGCCTATTAGTTTGTTAATTAACAAATGCTGTCTTTCTAGAACATCTCACAAGATTACATGGATGATCATCATTAGGTTTTAACAAGAGTTAGAAATATTCTCAATTGAACCCACAAAAAGAAAAAAAAAAAGGCCTGTTTTTAAGTATTTCCTGAATGAATCCCAAAACTGATGGGTTAGAAATGGAATGTGTTGGATGATGGTATGAATTTTGTACAGTGTTTAAGTCTTGTAGTTCAGACATTTCAATTTAGT
The DNA here is from genome assembly GCA_024733675.1 of Psilopsiagon aymara. Lineage (NCBI taxonomy): Eukaryota > Metazoa > Chordata > Aves > Psittaciformes > Psittacidae > Psilopsiagon > Psilopsiagon aymara. The sequence continues at coordinate 26,034 of JANRGW010053848.1, read as the reverse complement.
TCTGACTCTTGCATTAGTTCATATTTCTTGGTTTAAATCTGAGTAAACAAAATGATTTCACTAGATTCTTGTGTCTCTAGTGTCCTACAAAGGCAGGCTTTCTAACTGAATCTGAATTTTAGTCCCCTTTACAAAAGATTGTGTTAGTTGCAGTGAGCTTGAGGGGTAAGGAGTTTCATAAATGAAACTTGCTAATCGCTGCGCTGCTTCTGACTTTCTTTCTATTACCGATCTTCATCCCCATGCTGCAAACAAGTCAAAGCTTACCAGAAGGGATTTTCTATTACAAATGTATCATCCAGTAGTTCTATAAAGTGCATATAGTCTGCTAATGATTCCACTCTCTCAATGTGGTAATGGCTTTATGATGATATTGCCTGTTTGGGTTGTGGGCAAACCATTCAAGCACATTTTCTCAGTACTTCATTAGTTTCTGCATTGATATCTTACTTGGTTAAAAGGATTTAGACAAAAAACATATTTGGGTGGAGAAAACTGACTTTCCTGTTGCTTTGACATCTCTATTTGTCCAGGAACCAGACTGAAAAATGAAGCAAGGAAGCAATGATGTCATTATGCAGAAAACTAGAGAACACATGATTTATAACACCTTGAATGGCAAAGATGGGCCGTACAAAGACTTTCCTAATTCATTTCTGAAAATTGTTCTTTATATTCCGGCAGTTTTGTAAAGTCTTTAGTTGCTGACTAACAGCTGAAGAAACTGAAGTTAGTACAGAGGACTGTTTGGCAGAGTATGATTCCCACTGATGGCTTAGTTTGTATCTTAAGGTGCTATTAAAATGTTATTATAATACCAGTTTCAGAAGAGCTGTCTTAGGCCTGCTATGTCACCTGAGAATTCATGAAAGGAAGTTGGGGTTTTGTACTTTCTAATATATCAGTTTTGAAATTATGGAATCCTGTTTATATTTGTGTAGAAGACAGTAAGATAGATAATATCAACTAGGAAACATGGAGCAAAAAGAAATAAGTTTTTACATAAGTAACCAAACTCCTATAAGTGAGGAAGAATGTGCTCCTGTAGCTGAGGGCACCAACAAAACCCAGCAAGAACTGTTTTGCTCTGAATTCCTCCTACAACACCATCACAGAGTCTTCTGTTAGAAATTTCTCTCCAGAGAAACAGATTCAGCATTTGTCACATTACCAGACTTCCACCCTCAGTAAAGAAATTGTTATTTTTGGTATGACATGAAAATTTATCACTAGCAAGATCTTGGTAGATGAAATTAACTTATCTTTGAGATTAAAGTCTTTGGTACACAACCCATTTCTCCATGGTACCTTTGCTATTTCACAGTATTGGTCAGTGGAAGAGAGGAGCGAAAGGGCAGCAGAGAAGCATAAATGGGAGAACATCCTAGATTCATGGCAGTCCTGTGCAACAATTTTGCTGTACTTGGGGCTGAACAAGGTGTGATCAATCAGATCCTGAATTAAAGGACCACTATTCCATACAGCTGGACAGAAAGAACACCTGCAGTACATTTACTGTCCTTCATGCCCTAAGCTTATCCTGCTCTTCTGCCAGACCAAAAAATAATATATATATTCTTTGGTCTTTCCCATCTCCTTGTAAGACAGAAGCTGGGGCCAGAAGAGGGCTGTAATGCTTAAGTAAGATTCTTTGGGTAACAGGAGAAGTAGGGCAGAGAAAAGAGCTGAAAAGAGCGTGAGGGCTCATTCATGTCCCACAGTACTTGTGGACTAAATGTTATCGTGAAAGCAGAATCAAAAGATAGAAATGTTTTTCCTCCCTCTGCCAAAAAGGGAACACAATGTTGTACGCAGGAACATTGCTCCTATCAGAGCTGTGTCTGGAGTAATGAACATGTTACTTAACAGAATCACAGAGGTTGGAAGGGACCTCTGGAGTTTGTCTAGTCCAAGACCCTACTGAAAGCAGGGTTACCAGAGCAGGTTGATTAGTACTGTGTCCCGTCAGGATTTTTGTATCTTCAAGGACAAGAACTCCGCAACCTCTCTGGGCAGCCTGTTCTAGCGTTTGATCACTTTTGCAGTAAAAAAAGGTTTTTATATTTAAATTGAATTTCCTGTGTTTGAAATTATGTCCATTGCCTCTTGTCATTTCACAGGTTACTGCCTCTACTTTCTTTACTCATCAGGTATTTATATATAATGATAGGATCTCACTGAGCCTTCTCTCTTCCAGGCTGAGCAGTCCCAGCTCTCTGTATCTCTCTGTATTTCACGTGCTCTAATCCCTAAATCATTTTCCTGATCCTTCATTAGACATGCCCCTGTATTTCCATGTCCTTGTATGGGGAGCCTAGCCCTGTCTGCAGCACTCTAAATGTGGTTTCACCAGTGATGAGCAGAAAGGAAGGATCACGTTCTTTCGTCTGCCTTCAATCGTCTTCCTAATGCAGCCTAGGATGCTGTTGACTATCTTTGCCTTAAGGATATATTCCTGGTTTAAAGGCAATTTATTGCCCACTGGTACCCCCAGGCTAGCAGACTTTTTCTGACATGCTCCTTTTCAGCTGGTGGGTCACCCTAGCCTGCACTGGTGCATGGGGCTAATCATCCTCAAGTGCAGGGTTTTGTACTTCACTGAGTTTCCTGAGATTCCCATTGTCCCATTTCTCCAGCCAAAAAGCCAATGAGTTCCTCAGCCCTTTCCATGACCTGACTCAGCAGCATACCTACATCTCTTCCAGATTTTTCTGCAGATATGTCTGCAGAAGCCCTTCCTGTTGCCCTTTACATTGCTTACCTGTTTCAACTCCAGCTGGGATTTGGTTTTCCTAACTGTATCCCTGCATGATATATCTATATTCCTTATGGGAGATCTGAAACTAATGCCACCTCTTGCATGTTTCTTTTTTTATGTTTTAGGTTTGTCTGGAGCTACTTGTTTCACCGTTGCAGGCCTCCTGCATGGGCATCTTTCCTTGGCTTGCTATGTGACAGGAAGGACCATTCTTGAGCTCAGAAGAGGCAATTTTTGGAAAAAATGCTCAAACTGCTTAATGAAAATGTAGAGAACGGGGGAGGTGAGATGGAGAAAAGCAGCAGGAATTCTGCTGCCTACCATTAAGGCAATCTATAGCCATATTAGAGACCCAAATTCTCATGCTTGCTCCCATGAACACTTAATTTACCAAACAAAGAGAACTACCTTAATAGAAAAGCAATTGAGGAATTTTCTATGATATCAAATAAACTGGGGAGTTTTGGATGTGTTCTCTGGATGTGGAAAACCTCAGTTTGATTTTGTGTCACATAAGACCACAGGGAGAATTTGGCACTATTATAAATCTGGATCTCTAACCTATTGACTAACAAGAGGCTCAGTCCCCTATAAGTTTTCACTGTCAGCCATATAAGACCCAAATCAGAACCACCATCTTTGGCACGTAACTGAAATGCCTGAGTAATACTTATTTTTTGAATTTTAGTGTATTTCATGTGTGAGGAAGCACATCAGGCAGTAAACCTTCTCCTGATCCATGGGGATTCCTTCAGTTTTAGGGAAAAGGAAGATGAGGTCTAGACTACACCTTCTTCTTTTGGAATCTGTTAATGCCATAGGGGACCTATGTAGCAGGGGAAGCTCTTCACCCCATTCTGATGAACGGGCTGCCAATAATATTCTTATTAAGAACATGCTCAGTAACTGAAATTCTAGGTAGTGTTCTGATTTCTATTTTCCCTGAAGCACAGCACTGAAATGCAAGAAAGTGGCCTTAATCTCAACATGTTGAAAGAAGACCGTAGAGGAGTAGGAACTCCAGGGTATTACACTGCCAAAGGACTTGGCAGCTGAGCTAGCAGGTAGAAGAGAGTCAAGAAAGGAACGAGCAGCTCTGAGGGCTACAGTTAAGAGCAGGCAGATCAGAGGAGTTGCCTATATAAAGGCCTTAGTAAACTAATATGATAGGAACGTGATTTTATTCCTACCTGCTATGTCTCCGTGCTAGAGGAGAATCAGGCTGTCATATCCCTTTGAGGGACACCCACTAACTGCTCTCACACTTTAGAGCTCCATCAGATATTCACAATCTGGCTTCTGTTTGCTGCCAGATCCTGAACTGGCTCAGTCTGAAGGGCTCAGGCTATGCTGTCCTTATCAGCTCGACTGCCCACAGTCGCCTTCCTAACTAGTGATGGATTTATTCCATACGGGCAACGTACCTGCGCGTAAAACAGCTCAGTGCTATTCACCTTTTGTCCACAAGGTGGTAGCGCAGCATTAGCATTAATGTAAACATGGTGGCCGGCTTAACGTCTGCCCAGTTAAGAGAGACTCCTGCTACTGGACAAACGCTGACAAGCTTCTTCCTTTTGTTAACTTTCGAATTAAAGAGCAGTGTGATTTGTTAGGATGAATTCATATACACAGGGGTAGCAAATTTTTGTGAAAATAAAGGAGAGATACAGAAATCTATTTCCATGCTCAAAAGAGATATTTGGAAACAGTAAGTGGTAGGGATAAAATCATGTAGACCAGCCTTGAGATTTTGACTTTTTTCCCTAAATGGTAAGGCCAGATATTATCAAATGCTGTTCAAGGGTGATGAAAATTCCTGGGCTGCAATGGCCCCTAACATCACACTTGAGTAGATTTTTGGCTGCAATGTGGAGTGGTAGAACTTGTCCTGTCAAGGCCCACCACAACCAATATCTAGCAGTTTGTAGGGACTATACGTTGATCATCTCTTTGTTGAGATATTTAGGCTCTTTTAAAAAGCTAGTTCAGACTATAGTTTTGCCTTGCAACACTACTACCAGTTTCAGACAGCCCCATCTACCACCTCCTCCCATTTTCCACCTCTCATTGCTGCTTTCCACACCAGGAAGCCTGATTATAACTGATCAGGAAACTACTTCAACTTTATTATTCTCTCTCTTACACATGCTGCTTTTTTACAGCACATTTCAGAGGTCTTGTTCACAGGAGAATGTGAATGGTTCTGTTACCACTGATGAGAGAAAGCAATGCGCTTTCAGCAGAGAGTTAGGAGTGGGAAAGACAACATCAAATTGGATTTAAGCCCGTGAACACTTTTTATCGTGGACTTCGTACATGCTTCAAAACCTCTTCATACTCTTAGGTCATGAAAGTCAGTTTGAGAGTGATTTTTAGTAGTCAGTCTTTTGTTCAACGAAAAATCAGAGCATTCATATAATCCCTTTGAGCTGACATCCTACTACCCCCGTGAATTGTGATCAATCCTAGGATATGTCAACTAATCAATTAGTGATTTTTGCTGCAGAGGAAGGGGTAGGAAGAGTGTTTTATCTCCTAATAAGTGTGGTCTCTGTCTTCATATTACATCACAGTTAGTTCTGCTTAACTAGAACACACTATAGATTGCTTAGTTTGGTATCTCCTTTAGCAGGTTACCAAACAAAGTGGCTCTAACTTCAAACCCAGGCTGCTAGGCTCCTTACACAAGGTTGAAACGACAGTGTGTAGTAGTGTTCAAGAGATCAAAAGAAGGCTCATAACCTAGTTGGATACTGGAACCTGGTACTGGAACCTAGTACTGGAGCAAAATTCCTTGTTTGAGTCTATTTACCAGTCATTCTAGGTGGTCTCCCATCAAAGTGCTGGAAAGTCTTCCTTAGTGTCATAGTGAGTGCCCACAATTCTTACAACCAAGACAAAGTCTTGCACAAACTACACAGTCTCTTATTTCTCAAGGGCATTACTACATACCATCGGACTGACTATGATTCTTCATCTGTTACTGTAACTGTGGTAAGAGGCCTTTATTTATGTCAGAGCTCCCTTATAGTGTGCTGATAAAGTACTAAGAAGTATTCCAAGGAATGGACACAGCTGTCTCCAAGAAATGGAGCTGCTGTTCCAGTCTAGTGAAACTATCCAGTTGAGTGAAAATACTTCTAAAGATGGAAACAGTTTTGCCAGTATGCTCATGCCACCACTGGGGATCTCACACTCCTGACAGACAGACTCTGCAGGAATTTGGAGTGTAGATGGGGCCTAGATCAAATGAACAATTTGGAGTTAGAAACATATAGCAGCGATCCTTTCAAAATGCTTTTATTTACAGAAACGTTCAACTGAAATAAAGTCTCTTAACAGGAGGTCTTGATTACTTTTCCATTTCCAAACCACACATCATAATGGGGATGGAATGTGGTTACCATAAATTGTTGGTTTACAAATCATCACTGACTTGTTAGCAACAGCTAGGATGTTAGAGTTAGAGCAACAGTTTGGATGTGATAAAATAGCAAGAGCCCATTTTTCATGGCATCGTTGGAATGAATATAAATGAATTCTTCCCAGAGAGTCATTTTGGTGGTTGTGGTAAATAGCAAACTGCATATTTCCTGCTCATGTTGAAATCAATGGGAGTTTTATTATTGGCATCAGGAGAAGCAGGATTTGACCTTAATAGAAAAGAGAAGAGGAAAAGAGGAAAAGATGAGGAAAAAAGAAAAGAATGAGTTTGAGAGTTCTAAAACAACTAGTAATTCAGTTGCCTGACTGGAGACTTCAAAAGAAGAGTCTGAAATGCAGAAAGTATGAACAATCTGAAACTGGGGCCCCTTTTCTTTTGGATTCCCTTCCAAATTTTCCTTTGAATTCTCTACTTGCAAACTTTGAAACTGAGGAATAACCAACACTAGTCACTGCTGAAAATGCAGATTTTTCAAATTTTCCTTTTTCTTGGAAATGTTTCTGCCTCTCTAACAGCACTGAAGAGCTCTCTTACTGGGTTTTGGATGAAGCCTATATAAAGCAGCAACAGCATTCTTTCAGGGAAGCCAGCACAAACTTTCCTCCATACCTGTGTTTGAGTCATGACATAGATCACTATCAGTCACTTAACTTTGCTCAAGCAAAATCCACTTAGAGTGAATTAGCAACCCTGCCTCTGTCATATAGATACATCTTTACAAAAGAACTTCTGTATTAGAAACAGAGGAAACAAGAAGCCCTGTTCCTGAAGAGATCACTACACTTGCTTAGCTACCTAACTACTCAAATTCATGGATTTCTCCTGAAGTACTCTGTACAAAAATATCAAACCAAACAAAACAACAATGCATGCATTCTTATCTCATTGTACAACACATCACAAACTTGTTTCCTTTATCACGTGTGTTCAAAGCACTCACTAAGGTCACAATTCCTAAATATAGTTGTTTAAATATTTAAAAGAGTGAGTGAAATCTGGTTCTCCAAAGTCAACAACAAAACTTCCAGTGACTTCACATAGACCAGAATTGATGATTAGCTGAGTAAATTTAATGACAGTGGGACTAGGATGATCTTCATTAGCTGAATATTTAGTGCTTGCCTATTTAGATTCTAACACAACAAACAGATAAGCATCCTTCCCGAAGTCTAGATGCCCCTAAAAATAGCTGATGGAGGATGACAGAAAAGGTACAAAGACCAAATGCAAAGGATTACTTTTCTGCCTATTTTTCAGTCCATTTGAACGATGTTCTATCCTTCAATACCCACAAACCACATCTCCTGAAATACAAGTCTGTATCCAAGGACTCTGACCCTTAATGTTCACCAAATAACTTGTCATGAACCTCCTTCTTGACTTTCAGATTGGCACACAGGTGCTGAAAGGGATCATTCTGTGCAACTACTCCTGAACATACCAGCAATGAATTTGGATAATGTATGAATGTTTCAAAGCAGGTCCTTCAGCAATGCAAAGCAGGATGAGTATAAACTTTGCTAACTAAACTTGAAATTGTGGCATACATGAAATGGACTCTAACATATGGAGAGTTAGAAGCCAAACCCAAAATCACCATGTTTTTTTTCTTTAAGATAAAGGACTAATGCAGTTCTTTCTTTCCCATCTGATACTACTTTTTGGTTCTCTATAGAAAATTCTCATTAGCTGCAAGACAGCCCTTGAAATAGCATTCCTTGTCCCAGCCAGATGAAGAAGGTTTGTAAAGGAAAGTTGTGTCTAATAAATGTCACTTTTCCTTAACAGTCAGACATTGTTGAGCTATAACACATAAGAGCAGATGATTCAACTGAGATTATCACAGGAAATCCAAGAGGAATTGAATCCAATCCTTTGAACTTTCAGTAAAATTTCTTAACTGTGAAGTACACAAGGGACTATGTTGACTATTGTCATATTTGGCTAGAGACCCCTCATCTTACGAAAGTATTCTCTAGAAAATGATCCTTTATCCCTAAAGTATTTCTGCTGTTGCTTGAAAGAGGCAGCAAATGCAATTAGACTGATACATTCTGTGTTCTAGAAAATCCTTACCTTTAAAAAATTACACCCTTCCAAATGTGAAAGATAATTAGTACTTCCCAGAAAATGCGCTTATATTTATTAGATTCCTTTACCTTTTGGCTGGACAACTTATCTCATATCTATATCACTAGAATACACAATGTCTACAGCAAAGAGGTAGCCATTGTCTGTTTTATTATTGTAATACATTTGTTTCTTATTCCTCCAGAGTGGAAGAGAGGTCTTGAGTCCAAAATTGCAAAACACATGAGACTTCCTCATCAGCTCATGGCCCTGCAGAGGATTTCAGAAACAGCATTTCATATCTAGTTTCACTACTTGCCCCTGACAACTGGGGTGTTCAAAAGAGAAGCATTCAAAGTGCTAACCTGGAGGTGTGTTGGACTTCTTTTTGGAAGTGGATTTGATTTTGCTACTTTGATGTAATTACTGTGAGTACTTAAACTCTGAATGTCTGGACTATGGTTTTACTAGGTGGTACAGTATCCCAGATTCATTATGAATAAAGGTACTGCTATTAGAGGAATGTTAAAATGTTTTAGTATTTCTCTACATGGCAGACAGAATGGTTTTGTAATGTAAACTTACCTAACCCAAGCTGCCTTGCTTGCACACTGGTAGCTATCTCACTGTGCCAGCAAGGAGCTTAATAAGGTGTACTTTGCCCAGCCTTGGAGATTTTTGGAGTCCCTGATGAATTTTCTGCTCCCATGACCAGACTCTCCCTCCTGGCATTCATCTGCAGGCAGGGGCCAAGTCTGCCACCTTGATGTTTCAGTGGAATCAAAGCTCACTCTTAAAATGTCCTAGTATATGCTGTAGTAATCCCAGTTGCTGAAGTATTTGCCTGACCTACATCAGTTTTGATTAAAAGCAGAACACCCCAATCTGGGACTCCAGCAATTATGACCAGAATATCTGAAGGCTGCTCAGATCTTACATGGCACACCAAGTTGCCTTTGAATGTGTAAGATTCAGGCATAACAAAGTAATTTTCTGTATTAAGAGATTTAGGGGCAGTTTATCCTAATTTTGTACTTCCCATGCTTATTTGTCAGTAACTGAGGAGTTCAAGTAATGAGATAATTTCAAGATCACTCTTTTATCCACAAGCATTTCACATCTCCACCTGCCTCTTTAACTGCAGCTTTTTCCTTGGACATAATTCTAGATTAGGGAACTTTCACGTTTCAGTATCCTGAAGCTTAAGAGAAACATCTAAGTACTTCACTAAAAGCCATAGTTAGTGCAGGGAGCTACTCACAATGAAGCAGTAGACTAAGAGCAGGGTGCATTGAGACCTCACTTCTGGAATGTGCTCAGAGGGGCACTGAGAGGTCTTCTCAGCAAGCACAATCCAGGGAATGCCCATGAGGTTGACAGACTCTATAGAAACTCCTGTGGAGATCAGAAGATACTTCAAACTGAGTGCTTCTTGCTTTCTTCTTGATGGATATAATAGCAACTGTTCAGGCATCTGGTAGCCTTTGGCTATGAACTTCCAAAAGAGTGTATAGTACTGCATACAGCTTAAAGAGCACAAAGGCTGTTGGTATGTGGTTTATAAAGAATTCACAAGCCAGAATCTGGTATTCAGAAAACTGATGTGTTTCTAATGTACGTAGACATTGTTTTTCTTAATATTTAAATTATAACCCCCCCATACCTTCCAAACTGAGTCCAAAGCACCTATCCTTGCCAGGGACAACAAAGTAACCCTAATTTGGAGTTTCTCAGTCAAGATAGTTTGGAGTCATGACATTTCTTTAAAATAAACATTAGGAAATTTTCCAAATAGTGAGATCACCCCACTTATTTCAAAATATCTTCCTACCTCCTCAATGTTTTGCCTAGTATCAGTCAAGTTTTCTTGAAATGAAATGTAGTCTGACATACAAGTTTGCCTGTGCAATTTCAGGTGGATTAATTTCAGCTTGAAAAAGCCATGGTGGGATTCAAAATCAGCCTCATGGAAGATCTTGCATCAAACTAATTTGTGGAAGGAAGAAGCATCTCTCCATCATGTATTTTCTCTCAGCCGGAGCTAACAATAACTTTGCCTCAGCTACTGAACAGCAGAGCCAAAAAAACAGAAAGACAAAAGCCAAAGGCAAACCAAAAAGACAAGAAGCAGAGACAGCAAAGAAGACAGAGAGAAAAAAATCTACCCCACATACAAGCTTTGCTCTGAAAACTCAAAGATAAGAAAAACAGCCTCTGTAAAAGTCAGTTGACATTAGGAGATGACAGAAGCAGCAGAAATGACAAAGTACCTAACTAGACCTACTGTCAAGAATAGCTAATGAAAAATAGATGGGAAAAAATAAAGGAAAGTGTGTCATTTTAAAAGGAAAAAGTAATTTTTAACAATGACAGTATGCAAACCAATAAAATACTCAGATGTTGGATCAGGTCCATATCAAAGTAACTCAGCCTACAATTACATGAGAATCAAAAAATGTCAAAACATAATCATAAAGATACTGTGGAGGGCTTTGACTCCTGTGGAGTAAGCCCATCCATACCACCAAATAAGGGAAAAGTTACATAGGAGGTCAGCATGATGATTACAAGAAGGGAACCATAATGAATGGGAGTGGGCAGAAATGGGAAGAAGAGAAGAAAAAGGGCAGAAATTAACAAGAGTCAATAGAGAGTGAAAAAACACCCAAACCAACACAGAGGCAACCTTGTGCTAGACAAGTACCTGAGAAAGAGCTGCAACAGGCATGTTTTGAAGAGTCTCCGTACCTAATTTTGGAGAGAAAGATAGTGCGTTCCACCAGTCCAACTAATACTATTAGAAAAAAACCCAACCCAACCATGCCTTCAGAAATACAGGCCAATCTTCAGGTATGGAATGGAAAAATACTTTTATGCGCTCTGAAGGTTGCCTGATTTTCCAACAATATAAGCTAGAGTAATAAGCATACCATCTCTTCTCACAAAATGGATTTTGTCTGTATATTTGGCTTATCATAGCTATATCAATATTTCACTATGAAGTCCCAGAACAGAGGGTCAGATATAAATTGATCCAGCTACACTGAGTAAAGTGAATGCATATCTATTTCCATTAGTTGATAAATAATGCCAGGATCTTGCCAGCAACATGGTTACTCCTAATTGCTTGACGGCGAATGCTCCCAAATGTGCTCATCATATACCAATTTTTGCTCCTCTTGAAGTGAATGGCAGCTTTAATCTTTCACTTTGGTGGGAGTAGGATGAGGCCAGCCCCAGCTCCTTTGAAAAAACTTACCTATTTCAAGGAAAAAATCCTCTGCTTTGTAGGTGTAATTCTCCTATTATTTAAAAACCAGACAATAGAGTGCATGAATTATTGGTGTGTACAACATCAATTATTTCTAGTATTTCTTTATCAGAGTTTGAACTGCTTATCAAATGGAAAGAAATAGAGAACAGGAAAGAAAATCCCCTCTAAGTGCTCTACCCAATGGCAAATGGAAGTATTTAAATCCCAACCAGAAAATACCTCCTATGCCTTCAGATTGCACATTTGTACAAAAGGGAAAGCAACCTTCTGCCCCCCAGAAGTTAGTCCTTTTTCCTATTGTGAACACTTTAATGCTGGAGCATAAATAATAAACCTGAACTTCCTGCATTTTATCCTAGATCTACTACTGCAGTCAGTGGGAGTTTTGAAAGTGCAAGGGAGCATGCACTAGGTTAGAGCCTTTGGTTGTAAGATCTAAATCCAAGTCTATGCCTTTTTCCATGTCTAAAAAGTGCCCACAATTTTATGGGTAACCTATAAAAACAATTGGAGTAATTATGGTGGTCCTACATTGTTTAGATTGTTTGCTTTCCACTCTCCAACCTTGTAATATGAACAGAGCTATTATAATGTTCTATTATAGTTGGGGCCAGACTCGCAATAGAAAAGTTTGTACAAGCTGAGAACCAAAATTTAGTCACAGTTCCAAACAGCTTGGGGATGAGATGAATTCTTTGTCTATCCTGCATCCTAAATGCATCCAAATTATTCTACTGTCTGTACATCTACATGGACCACTTAACTCCCTCTTGAACTCTCCTTAGTGCTTTAAATTGCTTGTCAGCCACATGTGAAAACCTCTACCTCATCTAAAATTTACATCCCAGAGCTTTCTATCACTGATTTCTCTCAGCAGTAAGGTTTCTTCTGATCTCTGTACCACTGGAATGGTGGGACCTAGCTGCTCCTGCCTTTTGCACAGATACTCAGAGCTGTGTGTGGAGCAGAAATGTAATCAGCCCTGGGCCAGAATTGCAGCACTCCCTTATTTAGCACATCTGCATGGGGGACGGCTAGCTGAGATAACAAGGTAACATGATTGCTGCTGCTGGCAAGGGGACAGATGTCAACATTGCCTCTTCTTTTCATGGAAACATACCTGGCTTTATGAAGAATAGGTTAGCAAATATTTTAATACAAATAGTAACCTCAGCAGATCTGCCAAAGCAGGCTCCAAAGAGACTGACTTGTTTACAGTCTGGACCAGTGCCTTAAAACCTGACGTGCTTATTCAACAGAAAATTAACCCCAAAACGGGTATCATCATTACTGCAGGGAGAAGCTCCAGAAAGATAATATCCTAACTCTATCCAGCTGAACTCAGAACACTGTCCATGTTTTATCACATCAAGTGCCCTTGTAGTCATTCAGAATAAACAAGCAAATAAAGAAGTGAGGTATATTGCATGTGATAGCTTGGGTCACTGGGACTGCATAGATGTTTGGATGTGGCCCAACCCCCTGCCTTCACTTGAATTACTACTGGAATCTAACTTTTTGCATTGTTTTAGGAGACTAAATTGTTCTCTCTATGTACTTTGGTCATCACAACTCAGATGTTATCTCTTCCTTTCCCACTCTAGTTTTTGGCTACAAAAAATATACATGAAGAAGAGTGCTGAGAAGAACCTTTTTTTCCCCCCAGCTGCACAGTATATGTGTATGTGCCTTTGGTAACTTTCTCCTCCAAAGGTTGTTGAACAAGGTTTGTCATTTATGAGGTCATTTGTATAAGAGGTTATTAGTGATTCTCATGAAAATGTATGCTGGTATAGATTTGACCTTGGAAGAAACATTGATAATACCTAACTGATTTAGGGGAAAAGAGATAGAAGAAACTGCTTCCAAAGTTACTGTGCTTCAGTGATGGATGAAGCCTTCATAGAGAATGGTCACCAATGTGAAAATATCACTTGGCAGAGGTGTCATAATCTTTAACTATCAAATTCCTTGGAAGATGGAGAGAAAGCCTGGTCCTGGAATTACTATGCAAATGTAATACTGGATTTACTAATAAAGCTCTCAGTCAACTTTTGCTGCATAATTCAGTTGATTTTGAGTAACTCCATGTGGATGCAAGGGAGAGAGGTGACATGGGACAGGTAAGAGCCAGGGCCTTCCTATGTGACGTAGTGGCAGAGCTCTGTGGGAGGCCATGCATTACCCTGCATCCTCCAAGATCAGCGGCAGGCACTAGTGTGGCAGCTTCTAGGTCAAAAATTATTTGGTATGTCAAACTCCACTTCTTTGGGAGAAACTGATCTCAGACCTCCATATAACCTGGAAATTAAATTAACAGGATTTGTATTTCATCCAAGTATTCACGGGTCATGAAACTTTTACTGAAACTACACAAAAAGGACTTCTTCTATCCCAGACCATGGCCATTGGGATTCAAAATGAAGGCATTCATGGGGCATCAGTATTAAGAGACTGCAGTTGTGTTATAGAAGAAAGGATGAACATAGCAAGTTATTGCTTGGGGTGATCAAAGGTGATGTTGATTTGTAATGGCCAGCACAGGGGCACATGACTTCCTTGTTCAGTTACTCTGTCAGTGAATTTGTAGTTGCACAAGCAGGTTTCCTGAAGCTGCAGCAATATGATATTTCTTTTAGGGATAAGAATAACGAACAGTCCCTGTTAAAGTGGTGGCCGTTGCTAAGAATCAAAAACTGAAGTAGCCTGTAGTTATCAAGTAACAGGAAAGTTGGTGGTTAAGCATATAATTCAACTAGGTTTTGGTGAGACATGAAAACACCTACCCAACTTCAATTGAAAGTACCTGACTGCACCTCCTCTACACTGAAAGTGTAATTGAATGCAATAAAAATAGATTTTCCGCAGTGTCCTATAAAAGTTTTTAAAAATTTGTATCTCTTTTGCAGAATTCTATAACTGTTTAGCTTCTCCCCCCCCCCCCCAAAGAGCATTGCATCCTCTCCTGCCTGGATTTTTAGAGTACTATCCGCAGAAATTTATTAGAGCCAATCCTCCTAAATTCCTTCCAACTGTCCCAAAAGGGTGGTTCTCAAAGTTAAAAAGAGAAAAATGTTGGCAGTTTATGTAATGTCTTTTTCACTTATACAATCTGAGAGGTTATCTAGGAAGTTTAATGGTATACAAGTCTCTGGTGGCTGGAGTCAAGCTGGAGAGATTTTTCTAAAAGCTCAGCCTTGTTTATCCACATGTCCTCCTGTACACCCTTGTCCCAAATCTATCTCTGCTCCTGAGAAAGCAAAGAAAAACCACATTCCCTTGAAAAACAACAGGCTGTGCTAAAATGCAGTATTTGGATGACTGAAAAAAACCTTATACATTTTATGAGAGCTGCTTCTGGTTCTTTTTTTCTGGAAGCAAATATTTGCCTTCTTAAACTTAAAAAACCCCTTAAAAAATCCGTTAAAAGTCTGGTTGGGTTCAAGTGGCATAGTAAAATGTTCCCTAACTAATCCTTACTTCATTCCCTGTCTTTTCTATAAGTAGCCCAGGTTCCCTGTCTTTCTGATCTAAACTCAGGGAGGGGCATAGTCCCCTCCTCTCTCTCCTGCACCATAGATGATCTGGAACTCCAAACCTTTAAATGTCTAACTCATACCCCTTTTGTCATTCAGTGTATTAGCAACTCTGTGCCCCTGTGCTATTTTCCCTCCTCACATGTCTGGTACAAAATGTTAAGCATCCTTGTGACCTTTAAACATCCTGCACAGCTCTGCATCTCCTCTTTACGTGATCCACACTCATCTCCACCTCCTGTTAGAAAATCCTGTGCATGCACCTGGCTTGATTACATCAGCATATATGCACACAGCTGAGCTAACACATTTCAATGAATCTACTTCAGAAGCAAACGGAAATGAATACCTCTCCTTCTGTTCGCAATCCAACAGTTGCTCTACTATGGTATCAATTTGGCACAAAATCAGAATTATCTGTAAATCTGTTTTCACTGTTACCTGAATGCTGTGATGTGGAAGCTAGAAAAGAACAATACTCACAAGATTTTGGTGGTGGCTACTAAAAACTGAATTATTCCAGTTCCTTGAGCTTGAAACATTGCCTCCTGTGTGTGCTAATTTTCTCCTTTTCTGCTAGATGAAATAACTATATATACCAGGAGTAATGTGTGAGTAAAGCAAGAATTGTACAAGAGATCTGAGGGACATACAAGTCACAATGATCTAGTATATCACTTATCTTGAATGCAGACAGCCCAGCAGCTATATTTCTCAAGATCTCTGTTAGAGACATTTTATTTTTCAGTGTTGTTTTACTGTACTTAAAAGGGTAATAGTTGTTTCTTCAAACTGGACAATGAGCACGCAGGCAACACCAGGAAGAGGCCCAAGGATCATATAAAAGTATATCCACAGCAATATATTTGATTTGTAATCCTAAATTTGACTAGAGCGTACATAGTCCCTTTTCCTTCAGGGGTAGAGGGCTACTGGTTTGGAGGGTGCTGGAAATTCTCAGGCACCAGTTAGCTGAATGAGAGCAGCCATGTAGGAAAACAAGTGTTTTAGGAATAAAATGTCTGCTCTGGATTCTTGTTCTTAACTTGACACCAGAGTACCAGGAAAGCCTCTGTGGGAGAGTTTGGAAGACTTCAATTCATGCCTGGTACAGCAAACACCAGTTGTAAAATCTCAAGAGATGAGGGCCACCCAGAGTGTGTCAGTTTATCAACTGGACAGCTGCGGTGTGTCTACAAATGCCAAACCATAAGCACATTGGCAGGGGAAGCAGGAATTGTGTCCAGCACACAGAGAAGTGGCTCCCGAGTTTCTGAATTGCCTGCCTCTCAGAATACATTTATGGTTCAGGCCAGCATGCCAGCTCCAGCAGGATGAGCATGCAGCAGGCCAGTGACATAGCCACGCCTCACACCTGGCTTCACAGCCTTTGGGAAGATATACTAACATAAAGGGTGGCAATTTGGGAATGCTGTAGCACTCTGCTCACCTCCCTGCCTTGGGTAGGGTAGAGAGATAATGACATTGTAACTGGAAAGATAATGCACTTTTATTGCTCTTCAGCTAGAAAAAAACAGTCTCTGCGGGAGCTACGAACAGTGTAATACAGGGACCTTTTGGTGACAGAGAAACCACGGAGGGACTTGATCAAATGCTCTAGGATCATGGGAGTGTGAGCATAGCAGTAAAGCTACTTTTGCATAAACACAGTGGTCTTACCACAAGAGAGAGTCCTGTGCCTTAAACACAAAAGAGTAGTTGTTGCTGATGGCTGAATTTTCTACCCACAAGGAAAAAGAGCTGGAAAGCAAAACAAATTAATCATGAGAGGAAGGCAGAGAATCATGCCTCGAAGAACAACTTCAGCTACAGTGACAAGATGACCACTGTCAACAACAAATATCCAAGGAAAGCGGACACACAGTGAATTAAATACTGAATGAAGTGTTATCCAAAATACACAACATAATGTATATCAGCCTTAGGCATCCTTCAGATACTGTACTAACTGTGATATTTATGATTTTTGATGTTTATAGTTGTAATAGTAGCAGCATTAATATCTCAATAGGCTCTGAAGAGATAAACCCTATCCCTGAGTTCTAGTGAATCCTAATGGATTCTACAAAATCTATTCTGAGAACGTATAACTAGGGCTTATTTTGTCTGGATTTTAAGTCCCTAACACTGGAAACAGGGGCAGAGAATTACCCAGGCTTCTTAAAATCCTCTGACCATTTAGGCAAAAGCAGGGGGAAGTAGATGCAGTTGTTGACAGTCCTCTGTTATCCTTAGGGCTGGCATAGTTGGCTGTTAGAAATTCTGACCTAATGTTTGCTCTTGCTTTCCTATACGTTCAATAGAGAAGAATACACAAAAGTAAATAAATGGAAACAAGCACTCTGGAAATGCTGGCAGTTGTTCTGAGGTTAAAGGAGACAGGGAGGTATCTTTAGAGACCAACAAAAGATCCAGCCTGTCTTTCCATTGATTCTGCTTTCCTCGTGATGGAGCAGCATCTCCAAAATCCTTGCAAATAACATGCACACTTCTTCCCCGCAAATATAGGGAAATTGTCTTAGGGCATTATATCAATCAGGAGCAGATACTGGTGGTGCTGGTTTAATGGAGCTATTGATGAAAGTTTGCAACTATTACTCAAACATTCCAAAGCCCAGCTTATGGTGAAGATCATTGGCTGCAACATACTGAACAACACGGGCTAATTTAAATGCGTTCTCCGGGGATGAGATGAATCAAGGCATGCTCCATGTCAGGGGTGTTGGATTAGACAACCTTTAAAGGTCTCTTCCAATCCAAACCATTCTATGATCTCTGCAGTTGTGTAGGCATTCTGGAGCTGTTAATTTAAGAGAAGGGCATTGGGCACATTAGGGAGCAGATGGTGATTTGGGATAACAGAGGACATTAAGGTGTGTTCTAAAGAGACAATGAGGAGACCCCTACTGCAGTTCTGCTTTTCTGTTCCCCCATGCCTCTGAGGTTTTGTGTACTCCTTAAGAACAGCACTGATGCCTGGACCAGGCAGCTCCTGCAGCTAGGTATGAGGGAAGGGAGGCAAGGCTGTGGCCATGCACACAGCAGCCAAGTGGCACCATGGTAAGGACCTGCCACCAGAGCATTTTGTATGTTGCTGGTCACTGAGTCAAGTGGTTGTGAGGAAGGTGTAGATCACCTAAATAATTTAGTCCTACTACTCAGCTGGTGAACCCTTTCTGCTCTCCAGATCAAGTAGAAGTGGAACCATCTGGCATAGGCAGACTCTACTCATCTTATTCCCTGGATTTTCACGGGAAAGGATGAAAAAGGGGAAAAAAACAACCACAAAACCAATCTCACTTGTTTGCCTCTTTACTCATAAAAACCACACCTATTAAAATAATCTTTTGGCTACTGAGATCAGAGTGAGCAGTGAATTTTGCCTGAAAAATGCAAACAGAAGGAACTTTCATTTGAAACATTTAAGGCAATATCCACACATAGCCTTGGAACAAAATCCATCATATGACTTACAGTGCGCAGCTACAGATTTTATTAGGACAACTCTAACAGGGCAAGAGGAGAGGGAAAGGGTTCATGATTGATCATTAATGAGATGTAGCCACAAAGAAGATGACAGTTACGACTCTAGTATGTCTTACTAAAGAAAGTATTAATGTCATTGCAAAACTTTTGGCAAGCCTGCATTATGAATACAATACAATTCTGACCACCCATGTGCAACAAATATATTGAAAATGGAGCAGGTACAGGGAATGGCCACACAGCTGATCAGAGCCTTCCTCATTGAAGAGGACCTAAACCAACAGGTTGCTCAGTCTAGCAAAACAAAGACTGCTAGATGTCCCAAATGATTAAAATGATTAACAGCAATATCACTATGTTTTTCTCTATAACAACAAAAAAGACACAAGGAGAATCATGTTTTTAATAGTCATTGAATTCTACATAAGGACTGAAGACAGGCTGGTTGCTTACGATTATCCACCATCCAGTACAAAATTTATTTCCTGCTAACTGCTCCATACCAACTACTGAAATATCATTCATCCATTCTGTGCACTGCTTTCATCCTTACCACACATTACAAAATGTAATACCAAAGATAAGAAGCCATCAACAGCAGCTTTGCTGCTTTCAATACGTCTGCTTTCTACTTCTCTAAGAACCAACACCAACATCTGGATTAATTTTCAGTTATTTGCAGAAGTGAATTCTTATCATTAGCCTGAATTCTGGCATAAACTCGCATAAACAGAGTCTAATGTAGGAATATTGAAATGAATTTTATGTATCTGCATGGGAACTTGCTAGCTTGCTCATAAACATGGGAACTCTCATATTTAAATACTTCTGCAATAGAGCCATAAATCTCTCTTATAACTGAATGCCTGTCTAGCTTTCTCTTTGAATTTTATCTTGCCTTTATAGAAATGTATTGTCAATGGTTCTTTTTAGTTTAGTTGCTTGCTTGTAGTTTTGTCTACTGTCTGTGTTATAGATGTCTGTGACTTGTTGAGTATTCCTATGTTATAAACGAAGACACTTGATCTAAAAACAAAAGTATATATAAAGATTTACACTGGAAATATTATATATTCATCCTCCTGATCCTAAGTCCAGTGAAGCCAGGAGCAGTTTTTACTCCATTTATTTTTAATTGAGCCAGCTAAAAGATATTGGCCTGAGGCATGAAGTTCAGAAGTTCATTTTCTGTCAGGGCTCTGTTTTGAAGGTTTCATTTAGAGCCGCACACTACCTATGGAGCAAAGAAAGGTGCTCCAACTGAGGAATGACTCTGCCAAAAATACAAGATCATATGTAACACTACATAATTCCTTCTTATTCCAGATTAGGAACTTGCAAAGAAAAAAATGACACGTCCACTGTTCTGAATAAAAATTGAAAAATGAATAATCGAATTATCATGCTGACATTTATAGAAAGTCAGTTATACTGCTCCAGATTCAGCTTTTAACTGCTTTCAACATTGAGAGGCACAGGGAAGAGTATGTGTGATCATAAATGCAGTACCTTGAGGCTTGTGTGTCATTATTAATCTTAAAAAAAGCACATATAAATACAACGTGCAAATGGCAATGGTCGACTTAAATGGTATTTTTTTTTTGGACATGCTACAATTTGTTCTTCTTTAGTACTTTACATGTGACTCTCACGTTTCTTTCTTCCTATCATGCATAGCAGGGCAAGGAGCAACTCTCAGTCTCCAGAGGACCCCACATTTGAAAATGCCAACAGCCATAACCAGCTGTGCCCTAAGACTGTGATTAGCAGACACAGCGTTCTAAAAAATTTCCCTTTTTCCCTTCATCTATAGAGTTGAAGTTTAATGGAAAACTCAAGAAAGACATTAGAAGGTGTTCCATAGGTCTGGTGGAATGTTTGTGTCTATAGTTTGATGTTATAGAATAGAAAAATAAAATACAAATGTACTTAATCTACTGAGTCCATTATGCTGTGGTACTGTTCAGAAAAAAAAAAAAAACTCAGCAGAAAGAGGTAAATGGTGATAGAATGTCGCTTATTATATACTGCACCAATAGTAAAAGCTTGGGAAGCCAGCCAGTTATTCAATACATTTTCTCCCCTGAAATGTCTACAATTTCTATAGGGAGGTTACATTTTCACTTTCTCTTCTGCTGTCTATAATCAAATGTTCTAGTGCCAGAAATCATTGCTGGCCACAAAAGGATCATAAGAGTATTCATAAGTTCATAAAATGAATGACTAGTGTTTCTAAGAGACAAAAACCTGACGGAGGAAAAAAAAAATTCCTATTAACAGCAACAGAGAAATCAATTTCTCCATAGCCAGTATCACTGTAAACCTTTTTTTACCATAGCTTTTAAAAGGACTGTATCACAAGCCACTAGTCTTTGCCAGAGACAACCTGTCTCGTTGTCCGAAGTGAAGCCTACTGGGAAATGTTGTACAAACTCTGCTGGCTTACTGAGGTAAGTGCCTTATTATCCATTCTGACATAAAGGAGGTGGGAGTGATCCCCCAGAGAAGGGCTCCAGAAGACAGACCAAAAAACCTGGCAAAAGGAACCCTACAACCAGACAAGCCTGAGGAATCGGCAGAATTTATGTGAAATTATTGCAAATGCACAGATTAACAACAAAACCCCAAAGCAGATGGACTCTTGCAGCTTTTGATCCAATAGGAATACCATTCTGCACCTTCTGATTCCATACCCCAACCCCAGGTACTTTTAGAGCTGGTAGTGTTCTTTCTCACATACTTGAAGCACATCCAGCCATTGTCACTTTCAATACCTCTTTGTAATGTGTGCAGCCTTAAAGTCGTCCTGTAGGAAGCAGCTGCTGTATGAAAAGGGAATGAGCTTCCGCTGAAAAAAAAAAAAAAAAAGTGCTGTTTTTGAAAATAGTCATTACTTCACCACTCAGCATGCGAAAACATTAAATACAGGAAATTGCCTCTCTCAAATCTAGTACTGCTAGACATATCAGAAAATATACAGTCTTTGCAGGACTCCACCTTCGTTACTTTCAGTTTTAAAATCAGCTTGGGCACCCTGTGAAGGAGGCAAGCAGATCTCTTTGCTTATTTTTGGAATATCTGTGAATACATGTAAGGACACAGACACTAGCAATAAGACTGGTTTTAGTGGGTTCTGCAATGAAGAAACTCCTGAAGGTCAGAAGAACTTCATAAAGGAGCAAGTCATTCTGATGGTGACATTCATGCTGCCTACAGAAGACCAGGGCCCAAGACAACTTTCATGTACTCATCTGTGTGGGTCATCAGAAAAAATGGTATGATGAAAATGAAAGCCTATCAGAGTGCATGAATCATCTAAAAGGAATATTGTTCCAAAAGTACTGCCAGCACCTTGTCCTGACACTGAGATGTCATTTCCCATCCTGCTCTATAAGGAATACTTAGCTTAAAATGGTTGTTTTAAAATACCTTGAAGAGCAAGCCAGAAATGATGAAAAATATCAGAAACATTTTTTCTTCAAAAGGCACTGAAACCTGAGTAAGGAATTCTTACAGTTTTCTTTTGATCCTTTTCTTTTGGGTATGTTATTTATGTCTTTCCCCTGGCCATGTACTATCCTATCTCAAAGCCAAGGAATAAATAAATGCATACACATTTATGTAGTAGGGTCACTGAATGTTGAAAAAGGGAAGAAAAATGTATCAGATCAAGTCTTCCAATTAGAACTGGATCTTCTTCTGAGAGATACTGTAACAATCAATAAGAAGAAATAGGTTAAAGGAATTCCTAGGGAGTAATTTATGGCAGATGTTATACAGAAAGAGCTTGAAATGAGGAGGGAAAGATATGAATTCAGTATAGTTCAGTATAAGGGGGAGCCAAAATCATTTGCTTCTCACACAAAGACTTCATACATGTGGGAATTAGGGCATATGGTAAACTCTGAGTTCAGCTGAAACTAAAAGCCAGTACCATGGAGTGAGGATACAGCCTCTGGCATAAGAGAGCGGCTCCGAGCTCCCAGAATCCTCTGAGGTGCCAGGCCAGGGAGTCAGGCAGCCATGCTTCCCATAGCGAGCCAAATACAAAAAATACAGAACACCTCATGTAGGAGAAGCAGCACCTCTGAGCCAGAATGCATCATTTCCTATGTATAGAAGGTTTTAATAGGAGGAATTCCTGAATTTCTGGAGTAGTGCAAAAAGATCTTTCTACAAACAATGATAATAAACTTGCATTAAAAAAAATTAAAAAGTGTATTTGTTGTGGAAATTAGATTTAATGAACAGCAGTTGTTCTTTCTGCTTTTCTGGCATTAAAATCTGAGAATTTCTAATACTTGTTCACCTTTTCAACCTAAAATGTGTAGAGAGGCTGAAACCTCAGAAACCTCAGGAATATATTTTACCAAGAGTTCAAAAATGGTTTCCACTTCTTCGCATATAACACAGTAACTTCTCTCACTCTTTCTTTCATTTGATCACTATTGCTTGTAAGTCAAGGGCCAAGACTGTAATAGCAAAAACAAAAGCCATTTTAATCTATCCTGCAAGAACGGATATTTGTTCTAATTGACAGGCTGGCAGGAACTCAGAAGAGCAATACTCGAGACAAATCTCAGAAACCGGTTATTTATTTTCATTCAACCACAGTACAAATTTCCTGATGAAGCTGGAGTTTTGGACTGCTTGACCACATCTATGTGAACCTTATTAGCAAGGTTGAAATTAACATGAATTCCTGTTGCGCTCGTTAGTGGAAGATCTTAGAGACATTAAGTCGCCTACTGGCTGACCTTCCAGAGTAGTAGATTTACATTACCTAAGACTCAAAAAATACCAATACCAACACTTAAACCCAGAAGATTGTTATATAAAATCCGCTGAGTTAAATCAAAGGATTTAATGTATCAGTCTTGGAGACCAGTAATGGTGTACTCACACCTGCTCCAAAAAAATCAGATTAATTAAGTTTTGCTAAACTGGGTTTCATTTTCATAGATTTGTAGGGTAAAGGTCACAGTGAACCCACATGGTACAATAGAATTTCACTCACATTTTAAGACAGTTTGTTATTGGGTTCAGGCATATGGCCAAAGAGAGCATGCAAGTAGGAACTGGAAGCATTTGAAATGTCAGTGGCTGGTTCTTACTTACATCTGAGAAAATGACAGTATAAGAAAGATGAAGAGTACCAGGGGTAAAATCCCAGCTACACTAAGGTTAGTGACTCTAGAACTTCAACCCTGAAGATGTGTTTTCAGTAAAAATCTCTCCCAAGGTTTTGTAAAAATTAGTCACGTGGTTATGCCAGTTACGTACATTTTGACAGGCAAGAAGCTTGCATAAATGTTTGAGGTTTGGGGCCAGATTCATTTGAAAGTAAGTAACACAAAATTGGAACAATCGTCCCTTTTTCTTCCAGATCCCAAAAGTTCAGGCAGTAGTTGGAGAAGATCAGATCTGACTCTTGCTTCCACCTTCACATTGTAAGTTCAAAGTGTACCAAAGAAAACAGCATTGCTCCTCATTATGGCATCTTAACACAGCCTTTCAGTAACTAATTACAAAGATTTGCTAGTGATTTTCCTTTCTGCTTCTTTTCCTCAGAATATCTGATGTAACTTTGTCTTTAACTTACCCATGCTAAAATAAACATGATTCCCCTTCCTTGCAGCTGTCTTTTAAAATTCTGCAGCTTTAATCTCATACATTTACTTGGCTTTCAAGCTATCAGGTGAAATTCTCTGAATGTGTACAGCTATAGCTTCATTATGTTTTGTACTACATTTGTGTTGGACACAAAATTTTACAGTTTGGTGTTATGCATTATGGAGAGGCTGGAAGAGAAGGTTGTTCTCTTTGTGCTTGGCCCTGAGGCTTGGCAGAAACACTGCAAAATACTTTATCCCCAAACCAGATGTTCAAGTTGTTTTAATAATATCTTATGTTTCCTTCAAAAAGTAAAACAAAAACTCACTGTATCAGAATGTTCCAGTGTTAGAACGATGTGATTTTTGCTGTCTTCATTTTGCCCACCAGATGGTAGCACTGAAATGAAATCAGAAGTTTTCTTATCAAAACGCTTATCACACTTGTAGGTTGGACAAAATTCCTTCTTTGTAATATTTGTAGGATCTAATTGCAAGCAATTCCCTAGGTCACCTGTCTCCTAGCAGCTACTATATTATCTGACACCAAACACAATACAAATGTAAGTGAAGCAATCTAAGCTGGGCCCTCTTCTTTCACGGCTTAAGCCTTACCTAGTTCACTTGTACTTTGACAGAATCATAGAATAATTAGGGTTAGAAAGGACCTTAAGATCATCTAGTTCCAACCCCCCTACCATGGGCACGGACACCTCACACTAAACCATGCCACCCAAGGCTCTGTCCAACCTGGCCTCAAACACCGCAAGGGATGGAGCATTCACAACTTCCCTGAGCAACCCATTCCAGTGCCTCACCACCCTTAAATTAAAGAACTTCCTCCTTATAGCTATTCTAAATTTCCCCTGTTTAAGTTTTAACCTGTTACCCCTTGTCCTATCACTAGAGTCTCTAACGAATAGTCCCTCCCCAGCATCCCTATAGCCCCCCTTCAGATACATCGTCTATCATTCTGTAATACTTGTTAAATACCAACAATGCTGCTGGGAGGGATGTAGAGCATGGAAGGTGTAACTAGAGGACTGACACTCCTGACCAAAAGACAACACTTAACAATTGCAAAAATTACAAAAATTACATTTCTTAGAAAGTTTTTTGTAAAATAAATGACTAACAGTTTAAGTGGGTGAAAAGATGGACAGAGCCTGGCCCACATTTACAGCTGAAACATATGCACATGGAAAACGGAGGACAGAGTCCTCTCCAAGGAAAATACTCTGCCTGTATTTGTCAGTGGATCTGTAGTACATCATTTACAAAAGCAAGAGTCTTACAAATATTTCCTTAATGGTTTCCTTAATTGTTCTAATTAATGAGGGTGTAGTAGGTTGTTCCTTCAGTCACTGGTGAATTCAAATATTGTGTTCCTATTCCTGGCTTGCTTTCAGGAATCCTAAAGTCTTATTTCTTTTTCCTCCATCTTAAATTTGTTTCATATAATCATAGAACACTTAGGGTTGGAAAGGACCTTAAGATCATCTAGTTCCAACCCCACTGCCATTGACAGGGACACCTCATATTAATGATGACACCCAAGGCTATGTCCAATGCAGCCTTGAATACCGCCAGCGATGGAGCATTCACAACATTCTTGGGCAACCCATTCCAGTGCCTCACTACCCTCACAGTAAAGAACTTCCTCCTTATATCCAATCCAAACTTCCCCTGTTTGAGTTTGAATCTGTTACCCCTTGTCCTCTCACTACAGTCCCTAATGAGGAGTCCCTCCCCAGCATCCCCATAGGCCTCCTTCAGATACTGGAAGGCTGCTCTGAGGTCTCCACGCAGCCTTCTCTTCTCCAGGCTCAACT
>JANRGW010053847.1:0-16934 GCA_024733675.1 Psilopsiagon aymara | reverse complement strand
CTGCACACAATGCTCCAAGTGAGGTCTCACGAGAGCAGAGTAGAGGGGCAGGATCACCTCCCTCGACCTGCTGGTCACACTCCTTCATCACACTCCTGATGCAGGCCAGGATGCGGTTGGCTTTCTGGACTGTGAGCACACATTGCCGGCTCATGTTTATTTTTCCATAGACCAACCCATTATACTGGTAAAAAATGTACTTTTAGAATGGACCTAATGAGTACAGTCTAACTGACCATAAGGGAAGAGTGGAGAAATTTCTCTCTTAAAAATTAAAGGTCTTTATTTTATGCAAGAACCCTATGTACGCCTTGCCTGGATCAACTCCTACTGAGTGAAAGCTAGCTATATGAAAGAAGAAATACCTCCATTTTTATTTATTTTTATCTTTATTTTTTTTAAATACTGCTTTTAACTTAAGAATTTTATTAAACCATTTCAGTAAAGTATGTTTTGATAAAAACTTGCTCTGGTCATTCTGGAGAGGAAATATCATGAAGAAGATGAGCAGGTAATCTGTCACCCTTCTAAATTTGAGATCCTTTGACAAGAATGAGCTAAACTCTTTTTTATTTTCATAAACAGTGCTATGTGTAGGCCTGCATTGTGGTAACATGCTCCAACAGCTGATGATGAGGAGGGATGAGAACTGAAATTTGAAAGGGGTTAAAGTTAGGAGGAGACGAGTACATGCCCTAGGATTACAGTTAGGAAATACCTCCCCGTCTCAGTGGTTCTTGGATGAAGAAATAAATGCCTCTCTCTCTGGAGAGACAGAAATTTCTGTAACACCAGTTCACAGTGTTTACCCAAGTCCATTTTTCACTGACTCATCTCCACACTGTGCTGCTACAAGTTGGCCTCTGCTTGGGAAGACAGCTTGGCAGGAAAGATTCCTCTGCTTGCTTGAGGTCTTGTTACTGACTAGGGGCCAAGTTCTCTACTGGAGCTGGAAAATGTGCCAAAAAAGCATAACTTGGTTTGGTTTTCTTTTCATTCTCAGTCATGAAATGGAGTTGCTGCCCTGCACCACAGAAAATGCAAGTTAGGACAGTGCTATGATTCAGACTGGGTAGGCAGGAGAGAAAAGTATGTGCTGGATGTGCAGGGCATGTCGGTCAAGCCAGCTAGAAGAAAACAAATGGAGAACGTTTTGCTGACAAAAAGAATGCAAAGGATGCCACTCTACCAGAGGAAGGGAATGGGGAGCTCCTTTTCCCATTCCTTACAAGATGAAAGCTAAGGGCTCCAGGGAAGATCTTACCAATAGAAAAAACGCCTCCTATACACAGCCCAGAACTCCTCTTCCTAACTTCCATTTATTTTAAAATAAAAATAATTACTTCACCCTTTTTTCGAGGAAAAAAATTTAAAATTAATCTACAAAGCATTTTAATGGAAAGTAATTCTTAATGAGATCAGTAATTCTTGTTGAGAACAGCACCTGAAGTAGGATTTTTTTGTGTTTGGTCTCAATCTATGAACACCTTCAAGGGGGCCACATAAAGAACTGTGGTATGATCTGAAGGCTAGACCATGAAATTAGAAAAAATTATCAGAAAGAGGGTGCACACTTCTAATGATCTGGGTAATTCAACATTGGAACAATTTATTAAGATTGGGCTGGATTTCCATATAGTTTAACATGTTTGTACTTAGACTGCTTCATAACATGATATCTTGCAGCAAATGTGTAAACACAGTTTGGTAACACAGATTTTTTGCTTCAACTTGCACCAAGTGCACGTGCAGATTAAAAATCATTGACAGGGAGTCTAATAAAAAAACATGAAATCACACCCTCAGCTACTCTGGTAATCCCACCCACCTTTCATATGACACACGGAGATTTCAAGCAATCTCCAAAAGGGCAGAAAATAAAACTAATATTCATAAGAGATTAAAAAGTGAAGCCAAAAATTCATTTGTGTTTGAAACAGATGGTCACGCAAAGGCATTCTGGATAGTTTAGCAAAACCCTGCACTTCAACTAACTAACAAAAGCATCAGTTTAATCTTCCATCTAGTTGCACAGGATAGCCTGTGTATTGAGTATTAAGGATCAAGAAATATCTGCATGACTTAAAAATTAACATGCTGACAGGACTAGGGCAGATCCAGAATTATGAACAGCATTACTGCTTTTAATGAAAATAAATTAAAATTGCAAGTGAAGAGAAAGTCAAACAAGGCTTATAAAATTATTGAAAGGAATGAGAGACTGAGAGCCGAGCGAATCACAAGAAATCTAACAATTAAAATGAATGGGAAATACCTAAAATATCACCAAGATGTTGCCGTGGAAGCAGTATTGGATAAATGCATTAAGTTTGATAGACAACTAAAAGTTTTTCTTTATTTCTGTAACACAAACTAAGGAAACATAATATGGCACAGTTACAGTATTAGATGGATAAATCCCAATGACAGCACTAGAAACATGCTTTCATACCTTGGTGTCCTGGGTTCAGCAGTAGCAGCCATTTTTTTCTCCTTTTTGGTAGCTGGTGCAGTGCTGTGGTTTTGACTTTCAGCCTGGGAACAGCGCTGGTAACACCAATGATTTAAATTGTTGCTCAGTAATGTTTACTCTGACCAAGGACTTTCTGAGCCTCATGCTCTGCCAGGGAGGAGGGGAAGCTGGGAGGAAGCAGAGACCCAAACTAGCCACAGGGGTATTCCATACCACAGCATGTCATGCCCACGATATAAACTGGGGGCTGTTACCCAGAAGGGTGGGATCGCTGCTTGGTTGGGCTGGGTATCGGTCGTCAGGTGGCGAGCAGTTGTATCCTCTTCCCTTGTTATTTCCCTTATCATTATTATTATTGGTGGTAGCAGTAGTGGTTTGTGTTATACCTTAGTCACTGAATTGCTCTTATCTCAACCCATGGGAGTTACATTCTTTCCATTCTCCTCCCCATCCCTCCGGGAGTGAGCAAATGGCTGCATGGTACAGAGTTACCAGCTGGGCTTAAACCATGACAATTGGGAAGTCTTCTATCTCAGGAGACAATGCCGAAGGGACTCACTGACATGTCCTTTCATCTGGGAATGAAAGAGTGGTGGTAACATTGCACCTACATTGTTTTTCTTCTGTCTACTCTCCCCATAACAAACAAGCAGAAATTTTGGCTTACTGCCGTCACATCTACCTTAGCAATTCCTAAACTGATCACTTAAGACAGTATCTCACCTGGACCTGTAAATGGCAGTAGGTACAAACTCTCAGACTTGCCCTCTTTTCATTACTGAAGCTGTTACTGTTTTCCAGCAGTAGTGATGCCCTTGCAGTGCAACTCTACTTTTGTTTGTATTTTCAGAAAGTAGTTCATGGAAAAAATTAAAATTAATGATCTTTGGGGAAACAATTACAGACTATATAAATTCTGGAATTAGAAGACAGTTCTACAAATAGAATAGATACTTTCAAAGGGAAAATACTACTCATCTTGTCTGATGCAGCAAAACAGTTTAGTGAGTTGCCCCCTACCCTCTCCTCCTTCCAACTGAACCATGGGCATGGCTAGTAGCTGATGTTAGATGTGGTCTATTGGGAGGATGATGAGAATGTCTAAAACTGCTTTTTGACTCCAAACTCCTTCCAGAGCAGCTAAACCAGGCAACTGAGAGGCTGCTGTGGCACTATTGCACATAAATTTAAACACTGCTGCCTCAGAATGCCAGGAGAAGCCACCTGATGAAGTGTATGAGGAATGATGGTCTTATGGTTTAAGCATCAGATGCCCATTCAGGACATAGAGGCTTTTGCCAGCACTTGCCATTGAGTTCCTCCACCACCTTGGAACAACCTGTGTCTTATTTTCTACAGGTAAAACAGAGATAGAAATAATGTCCTGCACTGCAGACTGTGAGGGCAGAATTAGTAAATGTACAGAAACTACCCAAAACTAACAGCGTGCACAATGAAGGAAAATAGTGGAAAAAATAACTGTGATAAATACATCACAGCAGTGTTTCAGTGGAATGGAGTGAACTGCAGCATCCAGCACCAGGAAAATCAGAATAAGGACTTCCCACAGCAGTGGGAACGGAATAGCTCTTTTACAGAACTGATTACTTACCTGCATGATCTTCAACATGTTCTGCTGGGAAAATGTGACTGCTAAAACAGATCAGTTACACATGCTACCCTGAAGGCTGTATCTGAATTAATACAATATATCTGATTTAAGTAAGTGTGCGTTAAACAGTGCCTACCCTTCGGAAATGTGAAAAAGTGACTCTTGAAAATTTACTCCTTAGAGAAGTATATTCTCATTTTTCCTGCATTGAATATTATAGGCATGGCTGCTGTTAGGATATTTGGGTTATAAAACACAATTAGACAGCTTATTCTATGTCCTCTTTATTTTATATAATTTCATAATCTATTTCACACAGGAAGCTTTTAGAAAATGGCTGTAGAGGTTGCAACAAAAAATTGAATTGCTGTAAGAAAACATAAAACACTTTTCCAGGATAATTTCAAACTTTATTTTTTTCCCCTGTAGAATAATAAATAACACTTAAGGAGCAAAGACTGCCTCAAATGAAACAACAAAAATAAACACAAAGTACAGTCAGTTCCCTGCCTGGGCTCCTCCATGGGGAGTGCCATCCTGAGATGGAAGCAGCAGGGGATGCTCTAGGCTCAGTTTACCCTGCAAGGGCAGAGTTTGACCATTACAGCTATGATCTATTGCATGAGATTTAGGCTTTCAGGACTCCTGGATGTCAAACTGTTTTGCTATTTGAAGCAAACAATCAACAGTCTAAAACAAGTCTGATAGAACATAAACTAAGTTGCATTAGCAACAGCTACCTGATAGGACTTCAACATGGCTGTCAATGAGAAGTCATCACTAACAGGAGGTGCTGTAATGGGAAGCGGTGTTGGGTCCGGTCCATGCAAAATGTCTGCAGACAAGATTTTCAGGTGACACAAAGGCTGCTGGAATGGTGTACAAGGAGGACAGGGCAACTGCAAAATGATGAAATTACTTGAAAAATTCATGGAATCACAGACATTCGGCCTTTTCAACGAAACATGTTTTGCTGAAATCAGGTATAGACTGATGCACAGAATACACGTAACCAGAAATGAAAGTGTTCCAGTGGAATGGTTTACGTGGTGAGGAGCCTTAAATCAATTTCAGTCACAAAGGACACGGAGTTCATTAGAGGTAGAGGAGTACTCCTTTCCTCTCAGGAGGTGGTATTTTTTCCTCTAAGTAGCTTGAATGAAACTAATACCAAAATATTGTATTTACTTTTGATGTCCACTGGAGAAGGTGTGCATAAAAGCTTCAGCTCCTATTCAGGAATGGAGAGAGTGCCATATAATAGTAAAACCCTAAGGACCCAATCTGTTCAGCTTCTAAAAAAATTTAAAATTGGAATACAGATGTACAATGATTAAAATAAAACGCCAGGTGCCAAATGACTCTCAGTCTTGGGAATAAAGACAGTATAGGTCTGGAATCTGCAGCCAGGCAAAAAATCAACTTAGAAAGAAGGCGTGTATACTTTTAACTCAGATATTAACCACTGAAAGAGATTTACAATGGGAAGTAATAGATTCTTCATATTTTTTTGCTTTGAATCATAACTGGATGCTGTTCTTCATGTTTAATCAAGTAACAGTTACCTTCTAGTTAAACAGAATTTTTGGGTAATGGAATCGGAATTAAAGTATAGGAAATGGCAACCTGGCAAGCTTGTCTTTAGCAAGACACTGTATGTTTAACAAGTCTACTGTACAAGCAAACAGGACAATGAGAACAGTTATTTGCTCATGAATCTAGCTGAATTTAAGATTGCCTTATATTAAATTATTTCCTTTGTATCTTTGAGGAACAACCGTGACTAATATGAGAAAGACATGTTTTTAGCTGAATTTGAAATACTTTCTTCTACTACAAGCCCTCATGCTGGTCTTTGCTGGCATGGATGAGAAGGAAACAGATGTCAGTGAGATCTCAGCATGCTGAATCTGTAATAGAGAAAAATCTTCCACTGATTTTAATATAATGATCCCACAAGTTTAGTCAGTGCATGGAAGTAAGAAAGTGATTGGAAAGAAATGAGAAGAACCAAAAAGGGCACCTTTTCATCTCAACTTGCTTGTTATCTGGAGATACTCACATGCTAACAAGTTTAATGACTTTCCCTGTTAATGACTTGGTAGCTGAGGCCGTGGGAGGCTGAGGAGAGCAGTGGGATGGAAGCAGCACAAAGCATTTCTCCTGATGCACATCAGGCACTTCTTGTCCTTGTGTTGCCGTTCTATGCAGGGGTGCTTCTAAGCAGCCTTTCACATATGTCAAAAGCAAAATTAATCATTTAGCCTTCTTCCTTTCAAAGAGAAGGAAACAAAATCAAATGGCAGTAAAAATCTCAAAGAGGCTGTGAGTTGCTCACTGGCACTGAAGGCCAGGCCTGTGCACTCCCTCTGCACCTCTGCAAACCCTTCTTTGTGGATATTAATGTTTATTAACTACAGATACTTTCTCCTGTTGCCCAAGCAGAATGGAGTTGATTAATTTCCAAATCCTCCATAGCTACAGAGTAATAACAGATCAATTATTTAAGTATATTAGAAATAGATGTTGCTAAGAAATTGCGTAACAATTGCTTGAGAGCCTGCAATTTGGTAATGATAAATGACACTGACCAAAAACTTCCAATATGCTCTTTATCAGCGCTAACTATATTCACTTCATCCAGAGTGATGAAATGTAATGAAATCTGCTAATGAAAGCCCAAACAAAACTGGCACCAATCACTATAAGAAAGGTATGCTATCAGAGAAAGAGTTAAAAGGGCTGCCCAAAGGTAAGACTTTACTAGTTACACCCTTATCAAGTTTTGCCAATATTTGAATCTTTGAAGTTGTTTGGCTGTTTGTTTGGGTTTTTTTTTTGTTTGATTTGGTTTTTTGGGGGGAGGCTTGTGCGGTTATTTTTGTTGTTTTGGGGCTTTTTCTTTTTTTTTTCTTTTTTTTTTTTTTTGTTTACTTTTGTTTTTGTTAAGAAGAAAATCAGATGATGATAGCTGAAGTATTTCTTCAATGACATTCATTTCACTCTCCCAAAATGTTCCTTTTAACCAACTTGCGATTCCTCCATTCCTTGTACAATACCGGTCACAGCTTGGTACTCTTCATTTTCTCATGCAGCCATCTCTCCAGATATACTGGATTCTGATAATAGTGATATCCTTTCCCAATCTGTGCTCTATATTCTTATAATGAAGAACCATTAGTACTTTCAGAGCCCTCTTGATTTTCTCCTGCATGTGGTTCTGGGCTGCTAATCTTGCAGCAAAATCACATTTAAAGGAAGCATAAACATGCCTTTGCCAAAGTGATTCTCCAAAATTATCTTTTTAAGCAAATCTAAGGAATGACAACAAACATCACAGCCTGC
The DNA here is from genome assembly GCA_024733675.1 of Psilopsiagon aymara. NCBI lineage: Eukaryota > Metazoa > Chordata > Aves > Psittaciformes > Psittacidae > Psilopsiagon > Psilopsiagon aymara. Next base: position 9,504 of record JANRGW010053847.1, on the reverse strand, counting down.
ACTAATTTTAGATGATTAAATACTTGACGTTTACTGAGAGTCTGATATTTACAAGGAATGTAAAAATACATTTTTCAGGCTACACTGGTCTGATATTTCAGGACCCTGTACTGAACTCATTATGGAAATTCACAGTAACGCTAATCAATCAGTTTTATTACTCCAATCACAAGGTAAACTTTAGCAGCATTGCCCTGATTGTAATTGAAATGAACGGAATTCATGAAATAACTTTTAACCATATAATGGAATACATCTTTGTTGCAACATTAACTCAAATCCAGACACTTAATTGGATTTTCTTTCACAATGTTAAACTGTATTTCTATCTATTATTACTAACCTGCTTGGCAGGGGTGAAAACAATTCTTTTTCAGGGAAAGAAAACATTTTTGTATATTCACACTCACTGGTCTGCCTTTTACACAACCCCTCCACTTCATCAAGACTTTGACATAGGTCCCACAGAAATGAATTTAAGTATGTTATTGAGTACCCTGCTGAAGAGGAATGGGATGCTGAAGTGAAGCCTGTGTTATGGAAATGCTAAATTAAATCTTGCACTCTTTTTTTCCCTCTGTGCATTCTCTTCCTGCTCTTGGAAATAGACAAAAAAAAAGGTTGAGATTCCTGAGAATAAAATTCATTAAGCCAGTAGTCAGCAGGTATATTGTATATTCCAGCATTTTTGTCTGAGGTAAACAAAGTATTTGTACAGTATAGTATGTGTAGTACGAAGTAAACTAGATTTTAATTGCTTTGCTTGCAGATTGAGAATGAGTGTTCACTGGGTTTAAAACAAGATGACAAAAGGAACCTGTAGCTAGTCTGCAAATGTTACATACTGAAAACTACCAAGTATTTTTCTTCCTCGGGACTGGTGTACAGTGCAAAACAACAGCCAGCAGAGGTACAATACTTTGTTCATAGATCTCTATATCTGGGGGGGATGGGGAAGGGGAATCCTGTAAAACATACCATGTTATTTCCTTCTTTCCTTTTTCTTTCTTCAGAGGTTTTCTGAACAACCTTTGAAGTAGAAGCTCGTAGATCCAGCACCCCCATTTTCACTGAATAATGCCACTGGAAGGAATTCAGTAGCCCCTTGTAGTTTCAGGAGAACAGACATCCTCATTTATTTTGTCTAACAGTATTGAGGAAACTGCTCTTAGTCTTTGCCATCAGCTAAATCTGAAGCTACTTCAATTGAAAGAAATTTTAACAGCAAGTCCATTCCTAGTTTACTCCCCACATCCTGCAGCCCAGTATCTAACCTTGTATGTTCTAACTTTGGGTGCTGTGTCTCTGTGGCAGAAAGCTAATGCTCTTTATAAAAGGCAGCTTTTAAAGTGTGGATAGCTGTGTTAAAGTATGAGTGCTGAACATGCAGTGCCTGAAACATAAAGAAAGAAAAAGCAGTTTATTTTATGCAGTATGATCACAAAGTCCTAAATTTCAGTGCTGTTTAGACGATACCTCAGGTAACCCACTATGTACAGTCCTGCATGGATGGAAACACGAGGAGTCTTTCATCAGCTTGAAATCCAATCAGCACCCATTTCTTCCAGGGAGAAAGAGAAACTTGCAGGCTTTAATGGCCTGATTTGCTTTCGAGAAAGCCTCATGCCCCAGCAGAAGCAGAAAACTTTTGGATGTCTTCAGACACTAATGACTCCATTAGTTGTGAGAACTCATGCTTCATGACAGAACTTCACATCTTACATGACCCCCACACAGACTGTCATTTTAGATTTACTTACCATCTTTGGCACATCCTTCCACTGGTCTTTATCTGCAGCAATTACAGTGGTTTCTCTCCAACTTTATACGTTTACACCACCACCACAATAATCAAAAGTTAACATGATAACATTTTTTCATACTTACAAGATTTTTAAAAGCAATTCAGCATGGTATACTATGTTCAGGGACCACAGATCATAAGGCAAGACATTCTTGCTTCTGGTTTTCCCTTTTTATTTCTTTCTTCCTCTCTTCCCTGCAGTTATCCTCCTCACTCTTTAGGCTGCCTTGATGTATAAATGATGATCCAGGATCACAGCTATCAAATATATGGAAAAAGAAGATAAACCTCTTCAGCCTGGTCCTCCCAAAGGCATGCATGTCACCAAGACCAGACCAGAGAGTTACAATCAGACCCATACAGCATGCAGAGTAATAGAAGGCATGAGACAACTTAAAAACAGTAAATTCCCCCTTGCTTTCTCTCCCCCCACCCACTCTTTTTCTAGACATCTTACAAAAGATGGAGGGACCATTTACTGACTTACACCAAATATCAATTGGTTTTCAAGCATTTCTTTCCACACATACATCTGCCCGAGTAAAGCGGTAGCTCCATGCCCATTGATTAGAAGGACAGTTGGCTCTCCTTCGTAGTATAGGACTGTGGTTTCAGTATGTTTGGTAGCCAGTTTTGAACTGTTCGCTGTGTTCACCTCTCTCACCTTCCCTGAGACAGCGTGTGTAACACATTCTGAGATGTAACTAACCTGTGAAATCCTGCTGTGAGAGTGTGTGAACTCCTCACAACATAGTATCACCAAAATCTAGAGACCTTTGTGGTGTTGGAGTGAAAAGTTTTGCCTGAGAGTAGACAGGAAAATTGCAACACATTTCTGTCACATCAGGATCATCAAAATTATCAAGTTTTTATTTTCAGCAAAACATTCATAAAGGTTTCCAAATTATAACTGTTTTCTAACCTCCTCTAAAGCCAACTTTTGTCCTGTACCAGATCAAGTATCAATTTCAAGGGAATCTGCCTAAGAGCCACTGCAGCCTTACAAAACTCACTCCCATTGTGTGCCTTACAAACACTCTCGTGGCACGTATATTTAATATATAGGCATGCTAGAACTGATCCGCTGTTCTGCCCTGAACCAATAGCTTTGAAGGACTCCCATCTCTCCATGGGGGAGGACAGATACAAATTACTACAGAATAAAATGTTGTCAGAGAATAATGCTCTCTGGTTGCTCCTGTCCAATAAAAGCCTAAGCAAACATAAAACTTTCATGGAAAAGGGTGATCATTGACTCTTATGAGGATAACACTTTATCACAGCACCTTATTTCTACTATGCCAAAATAAATTAAAATATCTTAGTCCTTCTTCATGTCCAGTTCAGCTTACACTTCTGATTTTGGCATTTTTTAAAATTACCTTGGGAAGTCAGAAAGCTTACTATTTCTTTCTAATGCTGAAATGGAAAATGAATGCTCAGTGTGCAACACAGAGGTATTTTAAACACAAATACAATGATTTATGTATTAAGTTGTAAACTAGACAGTATAATATTTCAAAGCCAGTTCTTACTTCCTTCATTTCTCTCCTAATGTTTGGTAACAAAATGTAGATCCTTTCCTAAACTAGAAAGGTACATCATACGAAATCATAATTTCTATCTTTGTCCCATTTGCACATATACTTGTGTCTTGATAGCTGATCCAGGCTAACTTAAAAAGCCTCACTTTTCCTCCAAGACACAGTTATAAATATTTCCTTTAAGGACATCAATGGTACATTTAAAAAAAAAAAAAAAAAAAGTGAGAAATCAGAGAACATTTGAGTTCCTGATCACTCATTGAATCATCTGAACCTTAAGGCTAGACAGATTTCTAAGGAAATTAATCAGTCCTCCTAAGGACCATACAGTATGAAAAATATCAGTGAATATTAATCACTTATGCAGATACATATCATCTTTTTATAATTATTATTTATAGGTAACTTCCAGGATTCCGTTTCTCTGTTCTCTCCAGTATCTTCACTGCAAAATGAGATTCTAAAATATGACAAGTGTTGTTTGTAAGTTTTTGTTAATAACAGCTTCAGACCTGAAAATATGCAAATTAGTAGGGTTTGGAAGTATATGTCTGCAGTTACTTTTTAAAAAAGGTCATGCAACGTTGGACATTGGACATGATTCATATTTTAGTGTGCACTGATTTTATAGATGTCTAATTTTCCAACTCTAATCCGTTTATATAAATGTGACTACTGAGTCAAGTGAGAGGCAGCTGAAAAGCAGCCTTATTTTAAATTTTACCAAAATGTTATAGCTGTTGAACAAATGAATCATCAATTTTACTCGACATAATTTATCTTGAAACTTATATGTGTGTATGCATTTCATCTATTATCACAGATCACCAAGAATATGCAGTCAGTACAGCCATTAATCATCCATGCAGACACCTTGGAAAAGGGCAAAGTTTGAACTGTATCTCAAATGATGCACATATTGGAAGAAAAAATTCTGTTTCAGAAATGAAATAGCATAAAATATCATCCCTGAACCAAAAATAACAGTAATAAAAAAGCTGAGTTTTTAAAATGAGTTTTTCAAAATATGAGTATTTAAAATAAATAAGAACAGAACTGCTGTATTTGATGAAAAAAAAAAAAAAAAAAAAAAAAAAAGAGGCAGGTTACTTTTATGAATGCCATAAAAATAAACCATTTTAATAGATACATAAATAAAAGGTTTAAAGTAGAATTTTCCCCCAAACATGAAGATGACCTAGCTTCTGTACAGAAACTGAACAATATTCATGTGACTACTAAATTAAATAATCACTTCGTTACATTCAAAATAAGTGGAGGCAAATGCATAATGAAATGATGCACCTGAATCTTTCTCCTTTCTCATCCTAGCAGTGTATACAGTATTTTCTTTTACAGTACTCTGAGAATATGGATCTGTTAAATAAAATCTCTGAATGACAGAGTGAAAATAAACTTAAAAATCAAAGGAAAAAAACCCAAATAACCCCAGCACCCAAAGGGGTACCTTGCATCAGCCCATAGTTAAAGTTTTAATGGAGGAGAAATAAGTACTGTGCTGTAAAATAAATTATGTCTTTTACATATTGCTGTATAGTTATCTCAAAGTGTTAAAATATTACATTCACCTTGGTGATGTGTTTTTCTCTATGCCTATAATAAATTATATCTGTCATGTGCTAGCTGTTCACGTGTGTTGAATAGCAACCTTCTGGTTTTATTACAAATGGGGGGAGCTTAGCACATCTAGGACATTCAAAAAATATTTCTGATTTATGTAAGACAGACAAAGTCTACTCAAAGCAGCTTTCCTCCCATCATGGCCATGGCCCCCTCCCCAGCACCTCCAAGAAGTTACTCTGGTGGCTTCAGGTTTTTGCTGTTGTATCAAAGGAGGTCATGGCTTGGTGACTAACACTTTCTGACCCACAGAGTTTCTCAAGTTTTGTTTTCCCTTTCTCTCTATGAATCATCATGTAAATTTGAGAACATCTGTCACAGACTTCTCCATACTCTCCAAATATTCCAACTAATTTAGGCAAGAAACCGCCATTTGTCCATCAATAATTAGTTTACAGAAATGAGATATTACTGCTGTTGTTATCTGGAATGTAGCAGTGACGGGCAAGCGCCATTCATCCTGTAGAGAAGAAAGTTTGTCATGTAGATGCTTACGCACACTCAAGGTGAAGCTTTGAGATATCCTGTGCTGGTGAAATCAGAGAACAAAATTAAAGATGACAACCTTCATCCACAGTCCAGAGCTAGCATTTCTAATATATTCTGTCTGAAGTTCAAGGAGTTTGGCTAAGCTGACTTGGACTTGGCAATAGAGTCTATCCACCAGCAAGACGTGAACGGCAATGTAATGACTGTCCTTTTTTCTGATTTGTTTTTTTCTTGTTCTTGCTCTTCTTTTGCTTATTCACACCTTTCCTTTTATCAGCTTTCTTTTTATTCTCATCTTCTTTAAACCATGGACCCCAGACTCCTCCATTCAGCTTCGGATTACTCCGAGGGTCCTTTGGTGGGTATCGAACGGGAACTGCAGTCTTATTGAACTGTGAAAGCCTCCGCAGCAGCTGCTTCACTACATCTGGATACCTTGTGGAGAGATCCACTCGTTCATAGGGATCAGCGGTGATGTTGAAGAGCCACACTGTTTTGCCAGCTGATGAAGAAACGCGTTCGTTGTGCCAGCGGTTGGGGCCTGCATTACTGAAGGCTTGTGGAGGTACCCAGTCACTGTATCCTGGATTTCCTGTCAGTAGTTTCCAATGATTCACTCTGATGGCAGACTGAATTGCAGTGTTCCAGATTCCATAGCCAGCTGCCCAGGACCCATTTTTGGCTTTGGTGTAAATTGGGTCAATGTTGTGCAGGATGTCTACCCGTGGAGAACGTCTGCCTTCGCTAATGGTTTCCCATATATCATAACCATCCAGCTGGATATCTTCATCGATCTGCCCTTCTGCCAGGGTGATCAAAGTGGGGAACCAGTCTGTGATGTGCACAAGCTCCTTACACACAGACCCTTTGTTTTTCAGAAGGGGACTATGGACAAACCCAACAGCACGGATCCCTCCTTCCCAATAGGTCCCTTTGCTTCCTCGGAGAGGCCAGTTGCTTCCTCCAGCCATTGGCTGCCCACCATTATCTGAAGAATATATGATAATGCTGTTCTCATAGTAGCCATACTGCTTTAAAGCAAGGGTTACATTGTTTATGGCTTCATCCAAACAAGCCAGCATTGCAGCGTATCTTCGCCTATTGATGTTATTTATCGATCGATAATGTTCAAAATACTTGCCTGGTGCCTGCAAAGGTGAATGAACAGCTTGGTAAGCAATATAGAGGAATATAGGTTTCCTGGGGTTATGAGAAGCTAAGATTTGTTGTACTTTCTGTGTGTACATCTGTGTGGAGTAGATGCCGTTGTCATGATCCCAAGCTGCATTGTCATTCTCGTACAGGTCATAGCCGCATATCCCAGGGCTGTCACATTTGAAGTGGGTGTAGTAGTCACCGCTGCCTAAAAGGGAGCCGAAGAAAGTGTCAAATCCTCTCTGTGTGGGCATGCATTCTCTGCGATAAAATCCCAAGTGCCATTTGCCGACCATGTGCGTTGAATAACCAACCTCCTTCAGCTTCTGAGGTAGCGTGATGTTATCCAGAGGTAAGCAGTTGGGCTGGCTGGGTCGTATAATGGAGTGCTGAAGGCCGGTGTGTATCTGGTACCTAGAGAAAGAGAGGAGACAGCTATTAGGTTGTGGTGGGGAAAAATGCTCAGACCCTCCTTATGCACAGACACCCATGTATGTCGCTAACAGAAAATATTCCTATGCATGCAGCAATTTTCTCTGGAAATATTTTGAAGTGCATATGGCAAAAATTAAGAGTCATACTATTAGACCTGCTGAAACAGGTCACTGGTAGCTGTTTCTCTTCACACATGTTTAAGAGCAGTTCTCCTACCTCCTTTGGCGAGTGGGCAACAGTATTGAGCAGGAAACATGACAGAGCAGCATCACACACTTCTCTCCCTGCTGGCCCCATTTTTAATGTTTTAATTTCCTTGTAATTGTGAGCAGTATCAAAGGATCTCAGAGGCAATGTGCTGCCTGGGAACCATCATTTGGGCACTACTATTTTAAAGGTAGTGGTCAAACTCATAGACCTTGATGGTATCCCTTCTGTATAATAAAAACCCCAGAAAGCAGAACGATTGCATTGTGGATAAATAAAATTTTTCCACTGCCTCACAATTTGCTAGTGGTAATCATACCTACAGCACATAGATAAGCTGGATTTTGAGCATGTAACAGCAGTATATTTAAAGGATAAGATAATAAACTCTGCAGTGGAGTACAGTGTACGTGCAAATAATACATATGTCCTCCATATGATTAGAAAATTAATTCAGCATGGGCAGTAGTATGTATCAAGAATCAAGGACAAATCCATTTAAAAGAGTTTGATATTAAAAATTAAAATGTAACAGCATACTGCAAACCAAAGAAGATTTCTCCCTGAGTGTGAGATTAAATTCTCAGGCATGAATAGAACAGCCGGGTCCACTAACACAGTGAATCTTCCCCAAAACCACTTCTTTTATTCATTTGTGGCAGTAGGAGTTGGGGCTTCCTGGCACATTCTGCTAGTATTGCCAATCTGACTGGCCTCCTGAGCTATCTAGAACACTAAAAGCATTAGGCTCTGGCTGCTTATAAATAACTTAAAGTCTGCCATCCTGGGCAAGATCTCAGAAGGCACCAGAGGTGTCTTTAATGCCTGCCTATCTGTAATAATTGTGTAACTCCCATTTTATTCTTGAACTTATTTCCACAGAAACAGAAGCTCTATTCTAATTAATTTATTGCAGAAGCCTTGAGTGTCACACTCTTCCGCTTTAAGCTAGCCTGTACAAAATATACTGCAGCACTGCTGCCTTACTTACTTTGTCCCTCTGGCACTTTTTCAGAGCATTTTTTCTGTACCACCTTGTAGATCTGAAGCCCTGTCATTCAATTGACCCCAAAATCACACGCTGTTGTGGACACAAGAGATACTGCAGTAGTTATAGCATATTCTCAAAATTCAGGGCTTCTGGATCTATGTTTGCCTTCTGAAAAAGAAATGCCATGCACACAGAAATACCCACTTCTTTCCCATGATTCAAGTATAAGACTTGTCTTTTAAAACAGGTAAGCTTCAATGAGGAAACCACACTGACTGTCGCAGTGCCCCATACTTCGGTTCATTCCATCTTTGAGAGTCCTCAGGGAACTACGTTCACAAGACATTTCATGTCCTTCCCCTTCTCTTTTCTCTGCCTGGTCCAGCTCCTTCAGTAAATTCTCCTTATTTGATCCAAGTCCTTGCCCCCACCCTGCTATTTTAGTAAACAGCTTCTGCTTTCCCAAATGTTGACAGGCTCCTCTATCTTGAGATCAGCTCCAATCCCAGATGGACAGTTTCTCCCCGGATAAGCCAATTTTGCTGGAAGTCAGCATTCTCTAAAGCGATGCCGTTGCAATAGAGGGCCTTCCACCTTTCTCCTTGACACAGAATCTAAGCCTGGGGGGAACAGACAACAGAATTTGCAACACACTGCAAACCAATTTCCCTCTTGAAAAATGCCTACACAAAGTATGATATTCATACAAAGTTAATTCGCATAAAGAGTTCAAAAAAACAGGCAGATTCCCCACCTTGGGCTTTTCGATTATTTAGCCAAGCATGGGATTCCTACACTGTTAATCTGACAAATACTCTACCAAAAATATCAAAAATTAGCCTCAGTTATAGATGATATTTTTAGGAAAATATCTGGCACACAGCAATGCATTTTATTTCAGCAGTGCCCACAATACACTGTTTACAACACACACAGAGCAGTCCTGCATCAGGTCCCTGCTGCTGTCTTTTTGCAGAAGACTTTGGTGTGTTTCCCATATGTGTGTGTGTATGTTATTTATGGCATAGCTATGCTTCTTAATATACATCTATGTACACAAATAGAGTCTGGATAGATATTCAGATGTGTAAGAAGGGATCTGCAAAATAACCAATTTTAAGTAAAAATATTAGATTCATAGAATCATAGAACAGTTAGGGTTTGAAAGGACCTTAAGATCATCCAGTTCCAACCCCCCTGCCATGGGCAGGGACACCTCACACTAAACCATGCCACCC
>JANRGW010053846.1:15959-30054 GCA_024733675.1 Psilopsiagon aymara | reverse complement strand
GTAGTGGTTTGTGTTATACCTTAGTTATTAAACTGTTCTTATCTCAACCTGTGGGAGCTGCATTCTTTCAATTCTCCTTCCCATCCCTCCAGGAGCAGAGGAAAGAAAAAGGGGGAAGTGAGTGAACAAACTGTGTGGCTGATTTATGGCTTAAACCACAACAGTGCGGAGGGCAAAGCACTTCCTTGTTTTGAAATCAGTATCTTCTTTCTGACCAGACTGGCAGCTGATCTTCCACTTGGAGTTGCATCAAAATTTCACTTCCACTGCTGCTCTGAAGAATTTCTTGTCCCAGTCTGATTTTGCAGTCTGATTTGACTTCCAAATACAGGTATGAATCCTGTCCCAGGTCAATTGCTTTTGCCTTTAGAAGCAGGGGTTTTTTCCTTGTAATTTACATGTTTGATAGGGTCTGCATTCCTAGATGGGGCAACTGAAGGTGCAAAGAATTTCAAAAGATGCGCATCTTGCAGTACCTACTTTTTGATTGCTACCTTTGAGTCTTAATTTACCTAATTCATAAATACCATTGGCTTCTTTTATCATATTTCCTAGACTTTTGTAAACCTTTCTGTGTCCTGAAAATTTTATGCCAATTATTGTGTTTATTTCCTCATAATCTGAAAAAGTCTTCTGGTCTAATGTTCTATATTGTAATGCAAGGCTGGCCTAAATTTGTTCATCTTAGACGTATATATTTTATTTTCTTTTAAAGTTCATAAAAGTTGGCAAAAAATCTGCTGTGGACAATTCACTGCAATTCTCAATAAATTCCTCCACTGTTTGAAAGTTCTGAGATCCTATTTCTGAGTTGGTCTAGCACCAGTTCTTGCCTGGGTGATTGTTAAATCTTTTCTTCTGGAAAGGATGCTCTGTAATGTGGGTATGTTCATGCCACCTGTGAGGCACTTCTTTTCTGAAAAGTTACGTGGTATAGCCCCCTGGAGTTTCATTTGCCAGGTAGATTTTCCAGTTCTACAGTCATGGATCTCTTCTCTGCACTACCCAGATTATAACATTTTTATTGAACTGGAAATGGGAGTTTTCTAAGAAACATAGATTTAAGATAAGTCCTGAATCCTTGTGTGCCCTGGAGTCAATAGAACTCTGTGTATGTCAGTTATGATATTGACTGAGGAGGAGTCGAGCAAAAGCATGCAAGAATGTAGATAGTCCCTTGTCCCTTAGGCAACTACTTGAAGGGTTTTCCAGGTGTGTAGGTTCTGTTTCCAGGTGGACCTCATGCCCCTATTGAATCTTACTTTTGTATGATCCTACTGTCTTGCTAAGTGTGGCATGTCTTCAGATAGAGCAAACTCATTTGAACCCACTCTGGTTGACACTGTTCAGAAATACAGAATTCAGGAAACCCTATTCCACTGACAGTGAAACAGAACTAACCACATGGGCAGACAGGAGCCCTAGAGAAAATACTGATTCAGCCCAGAGCCTTGCCAGAATTCCTTCCATGAACGTGGAGCAGCTCCCTGAACAGGGTAATAAAAACAAACTTAATTCTCAATTATTAAATTCTGTTGTTAAACAAACATAGGCCATGAATTGTGTGCCATCATAAAAACTTGCAGGAACTAATTTGGTTAAGACATACATGTGTCAACATCTGACCAATCCTTTAGCTTTTCTGGCACCATCTTGTACCCATTGGGTAGTGTAGGACTTGGCTTCAGTCAGTACAGGATCAAATTTTGTGTTTACAAATTCTGAACTAGAACCTAAACGTACCAATTTGCAGTGGTCAGGAGACAATGCAGAAAACACAATTTCTATATGCTGCTATGCATTTTTCAGGTCTCTTGCCGTGCAGAGGATTCGCAGGTCTATGTAGGTTCTCTTCTATTTTTAGGTAGAAACCAGCATTACATTTACAAATTTTTTTGTCCTTCAGCCTATGGTCTGATAAGTGCTGGTAGTCTTTCAGACAAAGGGTTCATGAAACTGTCTTTTAAAGGCCTGTTAGGCATTTTTTGCTACTGCCCTTAAAGATGTGCAGCTGGAGGCCAGTAACAAGTGGTGTCCCTCGGGGATTGGTATTGGGACCGGTCTTGTTCAATATCTTTGTTGGTGACATGGACAGAGGGATTGAGTGCGCCCTCAGCAAGTTTGCTGATGACACCAAGCTGTGTTGTTCAGTTGATGCACTAGAGGGAAGGAATGTCATCCAGAGGGACCTTGACATACTTGAGAGGTGGGCTGATGCCAACCTGATGAAGTTTAACCATGACAAGTGCAAGGTCCTGCACCTGGGTCAGAACAATCCCAGTCACAGCTGCAGGTTGGGCTGAGAAGAAATTCAGAGCAGCCCTGTGGAGCAGGACATGGGGGTGTTGGTCAATGGAAAAATGAACATGAGCCGGCAGTGTGTGCCCACAGCCCAGAAAGCCAACTGCATCCTGGGCTGCATCAGAAGGAGCATGACCATCAGGTCGAGGGAGGTGATCCTGCCCCTCTACTCTGCTCTCGTGAGACCTCACTTGGTGTATTGTGTGCAGTTCTGGCGTCCTCAACAGAAAAAGGACATGGAACTGTTGGAACAAGTCCAGAGGAGGGCCACGAGGATGATCGTGGGACTGGAGCACCTCCTGTATGATGATAGGCTGAGAGTGTTGGGGCTGTTCAGCCTGGAGAAGAGAAGGCTGTGTGAAGACCTCATAGCAGCCTTCCAATATCTGAAAGGGGCCTATAGGAATGCTGGGGATGGTCTCTTCATTAGGCACTGTAGTGAGAGGACAAGGAGTAACAGGTTCAAACTTCAACTGGGGAAGTTTAGATTGGATATGAGGAAGAAATTCTTTGCTGTGAGGGTGGTGAGGCACTGGAATGGGTTGCCCAGGGAAGCTGTGAATGGTCCATTGCTGGTGGTGTCCAAGGCCAGGCTGGACGTAGCCTTGGGTCATATGGTTTAGTGGGAGGTGACCCTGCCCATGGCAGGGAGTCTGGAACTAGATGATCTTCAGGTACTTTCCAACCCTAACTATTCTATGAGGGACCTTTTGAGGCTTGTGTGTTAACTGATGTACTGTGATGTTCTCAATTTGCTGAACTATATCACTTTACATAGAATATTTATGTGCAGTTGCAGGTTCTTTCATTAATGTCCAATTTTTGAAGTCTGCAGTTAAATTCATCCAGATCTAGTATGATCTTCAGGATTGCTTTTCTATAATGTATAATTTTTTAATTGGAAATAGTAAGTTCAGCTGGCAGATTTTTTTTTATGGTCAGTACTTTTAATTATGGTCTGAAAGTGGATGATCATTTATTTAACATGATTGAACTTTTGTTTGCCTTTTCAAAAATCAAAACTTCTGTTTTGATTGAACATTTTTTGTCAAACCATGTTCTGACTTAATATTTTGTCCAGGAATCTTTTCAACTGCTATCAGCACATTTATGGGAAACTAGATGGAATGCTGTTGGGTTTGAAGTACACAAACCCATTTTTCAGCTGTTTAAATGTGTTGTGCCAGTAGGAAACATGGGATTGAACTGGAAGTCACTATGAGCCAACAGTGGAGGAGATGAGGTTAAGTGACAGATCACCAAAGCAGAGAAACAAAGCAAAGTAGCTCAAATTCTTATTTCCTTTACCTCTTCTGCAAAAAAAGTCAGAATGATAAATGCCAAGCAATAATGAAAAATGCTCATAAGATCTTATTTTAACTCTGTTGACAGCAAACCTTGAAGGCATTATCAGTGTTTCCCCCATTGAACAGATCATGCCACTGAACTCACCATCGTAACAGGCACAAACTAGCACCGGGGCTGGTGAGCTCAGGAGGAAAGCTTGTGACGGGGTAGCCTGTCCTGCATGCTCTGGTCTCACCATCAGTCCCCATAGCGCAGTGTTCACTTGACCCTCTTAGGGGTAAGTCCCAACATTTAATACATCCCCTGTTCAGTTCAGAGGTCAGCAGCAATGACCTGTAAATTAATTATCCAGATCTTCATCTGACTCCCTCAGAGGCTGATATGGAAACCAGACTTACAGCTTCAAGAGCTCCCCTACACTCTGGGCACTCTGGTACTTCTGGGCAATACAAATCAGCAGATTAGAAGTATGGCTAATATCTGTACTTTTATAATTATTTAGAAGAGCTCAGCTCATCAGGCAGATTTTATTGATTTTTGGGATAATAACCCAGACAAAAAAAATAGACAAGAGTAGAGGTGATAATGAAACAGAAACATACTGTTCTGTGTGAAATTTCTGACAGAACTAAAATCATCAGGACTCTAAGTAAAATTTTCAGAATGACACAGGAACTCTGACATCTGAATCCCACAAAAAAAAAGCAGGCTAAATTTTTAATGGCAAAGACTGCAGTGACCCTGCAAAAAGTTAGTTTCTTTTAAATATGTTTCTGATCTTAAAGTGAGTCTGTAACAAATCTTGATCATAGAGTGAGGCAGATGTGGCCAAAACCTGCTTTCTTTCATTTTGCCTCTGACGAAATGAAGATGGGTCCAAGAAGAGGAAGAGGGGACATAAAGGTGAGATTGCATGACATCCATAATCCTTCAATTACCAGGCAGCCAGTGGGTAGGTCAGTACTTGATGCGGATTACAACCGTCTCCAAGGCCTTGCACTGTATGATGTTCCCTTCCACCAGCTTGAAGGAGCCAGCCTAGCAATCAAAAATCAGTGTTCCTGTTCTTTCCTCAGACCACATGCCTCCTCCTAGCCAAAAGCAGGAGGGATGGTCCAGCTCTGCCAGTGACTGTCCTTACACTGGAGACACTAACAAGGATAGATCTGTGTGGCTTACGCAGCTTTGCGCTGTAGAACTGAAACTGAACCTTTGACTCCTAAAGATATCTATCTTCAGACAATACAATTCTCATTCTGAAGATGAAAGGGTTGCTGAGGTGCCATTGATTTTTTTTTAAATTATTTTCACCAAAGAATGCTGGTACCTCTCCCAGTCTGAATGAACAGCCCACCAGGACGGGAGCCAGGAACGTTCCTCTAATAACAGAACAATGATATTACTTCTATTTCACTTATGCCACAAATCACACAGCTTGATAACTAGGAAAAGTTTCTGGTATCCATATTTCATTTTAGCATGTATAAAGATATTCATCTGATTTGTAAGTGCGAAAGTAAGTGTGAATGCTCTGAGAAAAGTCATATTGGTCACACAGTCCATAATAGCTAGCTCCAGGCCGTAAGCCTGAAGGTGAAAAAATACATGAGGTACAGTTTCTTTTGTGCTATCAGGAAGCCTATATTGTTGGTCAACAACTTGCATTGGATTTTGTCATATCTTTTGAATAACCTCACTAACTACTTAATAAAATACTCCAGAGTAAGTAAAATAATAATAAATAGTGCTCTCTTCTGTACCTTGTTAAAATGAGTATTACTTCCTCCATGTGTTTAACCTATTTACCAATGTGTTTTGGCACTGCTACGTAACAAAATAGCATTTTTCAAAACAGCACATTCAAACACCTTCCCAGCTGTTTTCTTGTGTAACAGCTACCATTTTTGCCCTTAATGTCACTCTGTTACAGTCACACTTGGCACAGAGAGCAGGGTGGTATTTTATTCCAGTCATCTGACACACCATGCTTGTTTTGGCTTAATATAAAGTGTGTTTCTTTTTACGAAGTTCATGACAAAGACATGCTCCTCTGACTTACGAAATTTCTGGCATGATCAGTTTATTGAACTGAGGATAATCACATAGTATCATTCTTAAGCAAGAAGTAAATTATAAAATCATAGAATCATAGAATCAATTGGGTTGGAAAAGACTTTAAGATCGCCAAGTCCGCCACTACCCCGAGGCTAGGAAGTCCACCACCATGCCACTAAGGGCCTCATCTACACAGTTTTTGAACACTACCAGGGACAGTGATGACACCAGTGCTCTGAGCAGCTTGCTCCAATGCCTGATCACCCTCTCTGTGGAGAAATTGTTCCTATTATCCAATCTTAACCTCCCCTGGTGCAGCTTCAGGCTGTTACCTCTTGACCTGTCTCTCTTGTCCTATCATTTGTTACTTGGGAGAAGAGACCAAACCCCACCTCACTTACAACCTCCTTTCAGGCAGTTGTAGAGAGCGATAAGGTCCTCCCTGAGCCTTCTCTTCTCCAGATTAAACCTCTCCAGTTCCCTCAGCCGTTCCCCATCAGACTTTGCCCCAGACCCTTCCCCAGCTTTGCAGCTCTTTTCTGAGCTTGATCCAGCACCTCAGCATCACTCTTGCAGTGAGTGGCCCAGAACTGAGCCCAGGATTCGAGGTACAGCCTCACCAGTGCTCAGAACAGCAGGATGATCACTGTCCTGGTCCTGCTGGTATGTTATTTGCTTCATGCTATTTGCTATTCATTTAATATTTGTTAAAGGCTTTTAGGATGTTTTCTAAAGTCAGCCATTCTCTGCTTCCATCCCATGTCTGATCCCTTTATATGGAAATGCTTTACTTGTAGCAGTCAAGGCCTTCATGAGCTGCACTGTCCCACAAGCATGTGAACACTGGAGTGCTTCATGGATTTAAGCTCCAACTGGGAGTCGGTGAACACTTTTGTGTCAAAGATGGACAAAGACACACACAAAAACCCCAAACCAACAAACTGAAAAAGATCTACTTGCTCTCTCTGATTAGTCATTACTTCAACGGAAGTCTTTACACGAACTAGATAAGTCTTGGGTAGAGGGGAAATAAAATTTTCAAAGAATTAATTTTCTTGATCAATATCACTCTGGCCTTGCTTCCACTAAGATTCAATAAGTTGCTCCTCATCAAAACTCTCATTTCATAAAAGTTGTTTGAAGCTTCAATTTTTCAAACAGTTGGTAAATACATTCAGTGAGCAAGAGACATGTAGCCAAACATCCCGGCAGACAAGGGAGCTCCTGACATTATTCCATCTCTCCCAGGCTCTCAGTTCTCTTGGAACCACTAGACTGGTGCCGGTGGGACACTGTTTTTGGGATCTCTGCATTGAAAGGTGCCTAACAGCTATGGTTCACTTCTTCCTGTCTGCTGAATACAAAAACCTCTATGTAAAATGGGAAATGCATGCAGAATGCTCAACTTCTTTCAAAGGTCCAGATAACAAAATCTGAAAGGCTGTGAAAGAAGTGGGGCTGAAGAATATCCCACAATTGGCCAACAGAGATGAAGACAGCACTGCTCTTCAGAAAACAGCCTGGGGTTCTGTTGCACCCAACAAAGCACAGGATCAGGAGAGGAAAGAAAATAGTTCATGTTACTTTCAAGTATTTTTATGCCAAGCCTCTCAAACTGTGGCTTCTAGGTGAGGCTATTTGAACAACACAAATGAAGAATTTTTGATACTGCTAAAAAATCACCATACTTGATTGTACACTACAGAGTAGCAACTGCTGATTTTACTCTGGAGGCTTTTGGATGTAGTGATCTGATAACACACGGCAGTTTTGATGCACATGGCTCTCCAGCTCAATTTTGTAACTCTTTTGTTTTGGCTGAAACATATGAGTATGTGTGTGTGTGTATTCGTGCACACTCACACACACACATGAGTATGCATGCATATGTATGCATGTGTGTTACATCCAATTCACATTGCAGGTTTTGGTTTACAGGACTTCTGGTGGACAATCAGTCTGTCTGGAAGAAAAGTACGCCCACAAATGTCACATGGAACAAGCTGGTTCTGGGCGCTGATCCAGGCAGCTTCATTTAAAGAACTGAGATCGTAGAAACCTTTGGCTGGAAAATTAAAAAAAGAAAGTATCAGCTTTCATTCTGGAGACCTACATTCAACTCTTTATGGAAAATATTTTCAGGAAATACCTGTTGACTGAGCCTTCAGTTTAACCAAACCATATTGCTTTTGCAAATGAAAAAGAAAGCAAAAAAAAAGGAGCAGAAGAGTAAAAAAAGTACATAAAAAGATTCTGCTTTTTGTCCCAAGGCTTGAATTAAATTAACTTCAAACTGAATCATTTTGTGTTGTATGAGAGTTCAGAGGAAACATCATGCTATGTGTTATGATATGCATTCTCAGCTAATTATTAACATCTTTGCGTACACACTGTTATCAGCAAATTTCACTTTTTGGCTTTACTTCAAGTTCTGTTTAATGAGCATGTGTTATAGCAGTGGGCAGGAGCATATCATCCTTGAGAAACTGCTCTTTGCACTGCTCTGGACAAGGGGCTGAATATTCTTCCTGTTAAAGTCTATGCGAGCTTTGTCAGTAAGTGGAGTTAAGCTTAGGTAAGCCTAAAACTTTACAGACAATACCTACAGTTCTTGTAAGCCACAACTTCCAGTGAGATCATTGCACTAGTGCATCTATTGTCATCTAAACACTAACCCAGTCTTACCCTCAGTTATTTTCCACTGCAGAAGAGCGACTGCTCGGAAAGCTCAGGAGCTTTCTTCAAACATTCACATACATCAGATATATTTTCAATATTCTGAGTATTAAAAAAAAATCTTGCCTACTTTCAACTAGAAATGGACTTTCACACAGTGTTGTTTCGAACCTATATCCAAAAAGTATTCATTTAAAGTACATGCAGAACAAAATCTGCATGGCTCAATTTAAAAATGTATTTGCTTTGCCCTTCTCAAAAGGTATGACAATAGAGAACAAGAACAAAAAAATTGGTTTTGTCTTTGTACTGCTAGCACAGACAATTTTTAAAAGGAAAGGATTTGTGCAATTAAAAATATTCCATGGTTTCTGTCATTGTCACATGATCGAGTTCTTCATTAAAGGCCCATACAGTTTTAATATGATTCATACCCATTGGTTCACATAACCACAATAAGCCTTAGATCTCTTAATATGCCTGTTCCTAATGTTCTTTTTGTTAGAAGAGCAACCAAATAGTGTTTCTTTTCTTGGCTGAGACAAATATCCCCTTTGCTTGCAGGAAATGAATGTGTATTTTCTGTACTTTGGAAAGTTTATGGAATATAAAAAAAAAGAGAAAGGGAGATGACTTTCTCCTTGCAGGCATGTGTTAGGCATTCCACAAACAAAACACTGTGTAATCAGGGCAGTGGTTGTCTTCCCGTGACACTTGAGTTTTCAGAAAAAGATTTATGAAAGTTATAAAAAGTTTTATGTAAGCAGCTAATATTTCTAAGCTTTTTTTGAACATTGCCTGTTCCATTCAACAACAGGGGTAATCCCTCCTCCCTAAGTTGAGAGACTGTGAGACATGCAGTACGTGTATGTGGTCTCAAGGTCAGTTTTAGCATTTACCAGATGATCACGAATAAGTCTTAATGGAAAAAGAACAACACTGAGATTATTTTCTTGAGGCCAGGAAAATGAACATGAGGCAACTGCAGGGGGAACAGAAATTTTAGCTCAAGCTATAGGACTGCTCAGACTTGCATCAGCAGGCATTTAAGAACAGATGCTGAAAGCAGGTCAGTGCTCCCTGGGGAACCATGGGCACACACCACCTCGTAGGAGATGTGCGGCGCCTGATATGACTCATTGCATAAATGAGACAATATTCTGATTCATATCTGGGAGCCTTCTGCTGGATTGTTCTCTCAAAGAGTGGTTGTCTTTCTGCTTCCACTCCTTCAAAATAAAATAGTGTATTTCAAAATAACCTGATTTGTCCTTTTGCATCCTCCTTTTTCAGATGGAATTCTCATTTTCTCCATCTTTTTTTTACCACACAACATGTAATATTAAGAAGAGCTTAACAACAAAAAGAGCAAATACAATGAAAATGCATTTTGGATCTGTCTTTTGCTGCAGATTAGACTCTTCTGCTTGGAATATGTTAACCAAGACCTGATTTGATATTACTTGAGCTATGAGTATTACTATTTTGGACAGCTGACTAGTATTCCCAGTGACCCTGCTCTTTTCTGTGTATGTCTTCTGGGGACATATTTCTTTGTACTGCTGTAAACTGATCTAGTGTATGACTTTCACAGTGAGCTGTAGCAGAATTTGCCTACTTATAGAGACTTTAGGGGAAGCTGTAGGAAATCACGGGGAATATGAAATAAATAAATAAAAAAAAAGTGGGTGAATCAACTGCCTGTGAGTCAGTGATGCAAATTTGGCCCAAAGTAGCTCAGACCAGCTGATAGGGCCAGGGAAAGCATCAGGCTGACATGGTGAAATAACTTTGTTTGGTATTTGGGCAGTACTTGGAGCAGCTTCCAGGCAAAATGCAGGTAATATTTCCCTTTGGTCCTATATTGAGTACATACTCCTGAGATACATATGGCAGCCCAGATCTGTTGGGTGCTAGGGAACATCAGTTTTCATAGATCTGAAGAGGTGGAATCTAGGCAACTTACAAAACAGAGCCTACAGCTCAAACACACATAACTGGCAGAAATATAATATTTGGTTTATAGTACATATATTTTTTCCCCACTATGTTTGTGATGCAAATATTATAATAGTCTCACAAAGAAAGGCTTGTAAATCCTCTGGATGCTCATTGTAAAAGATACTGCATTTTCATCCATAAGCATATTTTGATAAAAAATTGAAATGACAGTATATGTTACAGGTAGGATTTTACAGAACCATAGAATGGTTAGGGCTGAAAAGGACCTTAAGATCATCTAGTTCCAACCCCGCTAAGTGATCTTCAGGTTCTAGGTCTAATGCGTTTTAAAAATACCTTTTTTCTACCAGTCATCATGCATCTAGTATTGTATTTCCTATTTTATCACAGAACTCGAGGCCATTCACTATTTACCACTGTTAAGTGCCAGTGTCAGGCTGTTTTTTTCTAACCAATGCTGTAAGTGTAAAACCTGGCTGAATTATCAGTCCCATGTTGAAGCGTATTTTATTTGAATGACTGTATGCATCAAGTCCGTACATTATCGTTGGATGCTTTTCCCATTTTAAAAAGTGCCATTTACAACATTGGAACTAGTCAAAAGGTAATGATGTAGCTGTGAAACAGTTTGATAATGCTTTCATATTTTGATTCAGAACATACTGAAACATAAAGAGGACTGTCCCAGGAGGCATGTTCCAGAAGGCAACAACTACTTTTATTTCTCATGGATGCAGTACAAAAGGAGAGCAAGACAGTCAACAGAAAGCTTTAAACAAGCCATTAACTACTGCTTAAAATATTTTATTTTTTTTTTAATTTTTTTTTTCCCTCTCCCGCTTTCTTCCTCCCATTTTCTTATTTGATCTGTAGCTTACCTTGCACAGGTGTAACTTCAGGCTTTTTGGGCTCTGGCCTTCTCAGGTGCTTGGGTAACAAGGTATTCTCCTGGTGCCATTTTTTCAGGCATTGTGGCTCATGGATATTAATAGATTTTGTTCCATACTGACGGCCACATATGTAACAAATCACTGTTGGTGGCTGTCTTATCACTTGTGCCTGCAATAGTTGTGAGAATAAAAATACTGGTTTCAACATTAATTTTGAGTCAGAACAACTTCGAATTGAAACAATCATCTAGATTAAGGAAACTATTTATACCTGTGAAATCAGTGTAACTGTATCAGTTCATCAGTTTCTTTTCCTCTAGATACAGTCCTGAAGCTTTTAAAAGATACTCTCATTAACTGGACCCCTGGGAGAGGTAGGTTCCTGCAGATATTGGGCTGACAATCTCTGCTTGTCACCTAATTAATACTTAACTATGTAAGTTTTAGATCTTTTATTTTCACACCATCTAGTTGATGGAAGTGCTGAGCCTTCACATGCAGAAGCAACTCCTCTGCATGATCAAATTCCTGCAGCACAGTGCCCACCTTAAAGTTGAAGCCCTTTTTTTACCTACTGAAGACAAGGATCATCGAAAGCAGTAACGAAAGCTTCCTTAGCTGAACTGCTGATGCCTAGCACAGTAGCAGAAAGAGCCCATTGCCAGGCAGAACATAGTTAAAGCGCTGTGTCCAGCCTTAGGATCTCTCTTCAGCCAGACAGTAAAGGTAGCTGACTCAAGCTTGTGACTATGGTCCTTAACCATGTGTTACTTCTGCCACTGATCAGCTAGATGGTGGAATTCTTGGTCTGGAAGGATTAAAACCAGTCCAGGATTTTTCATTATTGGGGGGACAAAATAGGTGCTGTTGCTTGTTTACCTTGAAGGCCTCAGTGTGACCTTTGCCAGTGACTGCAGGGAGAGCAGAACTGGACGCTAAGCACATCACTGTTTCTGCTCTGCAGAACTGCTTTTGTTTGCAGGGAAAAACATCTCAATGGAAGAAAAAAAATCCCTCAGTGAGAAACCCCATACATGCATATTCTAAGCTTGAAAAATATGCAATTACTGTGGTATTGGAGATAATGGGTTTGACTGTGTTGTTAGACGTGTCCTGGGCTAGGCATGTGTCAGTACAAGCCCTGCTCCAGAATAGTTTAAAACGTACTGCAGGGACAGCACTTTGAGGGATGGTGATGGGTCTCACAACTGCTAGCACTGCCTGCACTACTGACTGCAGAATGCCAGTAAGAGTCGTGCTATAGGTTGCCCTCCTAAAGGTAGAGGGACAGCCATTCCAGACCAAATGCAGGAAGACTTTCTCACTCAGACAAGGGAGGTGGGGATTTAATTTTCTCATCTGCTCCTGTGTAAGACAAAGCATAACCTGTTCTAGTATTTATGATTCTTTCTTGTATTCATCAATGTATTCAAGAAATTGTGGGCAGCTTTTCTCGCATTTATGCTTCAGTCTGAAAATGTCATTAGTGGATGATCTGCATAAGCTTTCTTTCCTGTATCACACATGTAAACTCAATTACATAAAGAAATACTACTCTAAAAAATGCGTTTTTGCTGGGAAAAGTTGGACTTCATCTGGACTTCATTCAGAAATATAACTTATCCAAAGATAGATGTTTTTTCCAAGGACATTTTCGTTCACTTAACTTTTTCCTTAGCTATCTGATAGCAAAGTTTTTTAAATATATACATAACCTTCTCTCCCTGTCCATAGCTGAATATATCAACAGCTGTTTTAAATATGCCCTCTAATTTTTCATTATTAATTTTCACCTACTTTCTTACTTCAGCTCTTGTACTAGATCTTGTCTGATAAGGAGATAAACTCTGGGTCCAGATACCGAGTCTTTTGAACATGATGAATGTTTTTTTGTATGCTCCAGAGAGCTTTCAGATAAGGATACTACAGACTAAACCCTTGAGGTCAGGAGGCTTTTTTCAGTATGCACAATTGTCACGCGTATGTTTATTAGCATTTTGAAAACGGTTTTCTAAAATATGCTAGGTGTAAAAATACTGGAAACACATTTTCCTCACTATTTTTCATTAGCTAGGTTCTAGCCATTCAGTGAAACAGATTATTTATTGGCTGAAAATGAGGAAAGAGCAACTTGATTTGCATTCACTTTGTAGAGACTCTTTACATACTACCAGAACAGGGAAACAGGATCCGAGTACAAATGAAAGTCATGCTTATTTAGCCTGCAATGCACATGCCAACATATGAGGCAGGATAATTAAAACAAATGTATAGTTTCAAGGGGACTTAAGTCCTGATATTAGACAGGTGAGAAATCACTTAAAAAATTGAATACTCTCAATAAATTTAACAGACAAACAGAAATATCTTTGTAAAAATCAAATAGTTTTTCTTCTTAGCTATATTTCCCTGGAAAACAAAGATAGCCTTTTGTCTCTGACCGCCTCATTCAAATCCATTCCACTTGATCTAAAATTACTGTGATGTTTTGCTATTGAACAGCTGCCACAGGTCCGCCAGACAAGAGTTAGTGATTTCCATCCAGGGAAATATGGATACATTTCCACAATTTTGAGATGGTCTTTCTGGCAGTCTCACCTGAAAACCCAAAGACTGAATAAGCAGTACAGTGAACCCTCCACTTTGTGACAGACTGTTTTTAGGTGGCTTTTGTGTTGCAAGTGAGTAAAACCAGGCCTGCAGTTAAATAGAGAATTCTGGTTCCAAAGTTATATATTGGGATTGATTCATAACTAAGTCCTATTTGTTCAAAATAATGTTTAAGAAATCTGTTCAAGTAGAAATGTCTCTTTTCTGACTTCTACAATTAAAAACTATACAGAAACAATAGCAGAGACCAGAATTAACTAAAACTGATCAGATCATTTTAAGGATGGATTCTC
>JANRGW010053846.1:0-15928 GCA_024733675.1 Psilopsiagon aymara | reverse complement strand
GCAGGACTCCCCCCCCCCCCCCCCCCCAGAAATGCATTGAATTTGAACCATCACCACAAGTCCAATCATGTACAGAAATACTTCTTTGCAAATACACATATGTTAAAAAGCTGAAAAATGAAACTTGAAGGAGAATATCCTTGCAACTGGTAGTAACAACTCTGTTGTTGCTTCCCTGTGGAATCTAAGGTATGATAAGCTTTATTTTTGGAAATTCTCAAGCTGATAATATTTTTCCTTCATTTCTTTTTCTCTTCAGAATGTGCCTATCCCAAATGTCACATCTGGAGGCCTGCAGTTTGAAACTAAACTATTTTTGGAATCACCGCAATTTTCCAACCCAAACTACTCACAGGCCAGTGGCTCGGCTGCCCACTCACTGCTTTGTTTTTCACTTTTAAAAAGGGTTGTTGGGAAGGTCTGTTCCTGAGGATATGTGTTATTATAAAAATACCTACAAATACCTGACTGGGCAGTTAGATTTTCCTCTGGTGTCTCAGTATTTTCTTTTTTCTCCAAGACTGCTAAGTATGTCTGTGTGACCATGAATGAAGTTATTTAGCTCAGAGGGCTATGCCACTATGTGTTTTCAATAGACCTGACATTACTTGAGGTTAGCCCCAGGCTGCTGTTATGGTGTTATGTGAGGTCAAATCCTCCCATACTGCACAAAGCTTTTAATTTCTTCTTAAGTATACCCAATAAGACTGACTCCCAAACCCCCCTCATAAATACTTATCATTCAGGACTATGCACCCCCCACACCTTCCTTATTTGGTTAATTATGCATGTATTTATATGGGAGGAGGGGAAGGTTCCTGCTCTAGGCCAGAGCTCTCACTGTAGGCTTGAACTGCCCAAGGAACAGAGGCTCAGAAAAAGACTGGTGCACACACTTAGCAACAGCATGCACTGTATGAAAGCAGCCTATTCCACACATTTCTCTCTGGAAAGTAGGAGGTATTTTACATAAGGGACAGGGACAAGCTGTAGCAGGTCTCTCACAGCCATTCAAAGGTGCATTTCACAGCCCTCTGAAGTGCTGCTAGCCACAGCCCTGACACAACAGATTAACATTAGCACAGGTCATAAGCCTGTGTATGAAGTTTCCTTGAACAACAAAGTAATTATGCCAGATGAGGAAACAATTAAAGATTTTGCTCCACTGGAAGTACAAGAATATCACATTTAACCCCTGATCTGCTATCTTTTCAGAGAATTACAATAGTTTAATGAACTTGGCATTTTGTGTGAAGGCAGAAAAGCATGAAGCTCAATTGTTCCCAGTGGCAATACTCAGTAAGTTTCACTCAAACCATTCATTTGCCATCCATTCTCATCCAGCTTTCTACATTTGCAAATATATTTGTATTCTAAGATGTTCAAAACTTAGAAACTGCAACAGAGGCAGACAGTTTATCACTGGCTTCCCAGCTTCATTACAATTGCACAGCCACTGAAGTAGTTTTCATTATACCAAGTATATGACTTTATGCTAGAGAAAGGCACAACACCAATATTCTTTTGCTACACAAGTTTTCAGAACTTACACTGCGTTAAAACGCATTATAATACAGTAAAGGGTATATGTCCCTGAAATACTATTTTTAGATAGTTAACTTGATAAGAAGAAAACAGCAGGTGGCAGCATCAGATGCTAGTGACGCATCTGATAGGCTTTTAGGAGCAGCATTATCTGCTGTCAAAAAAAACTAGTGTATATACCCACAGAAAGTTATTAATACTCACATGTAGCAGACATTTTGGTCTGTGAAAGAATAAAAACCAAATTCTGCTCCGGCGCAGTTCTGAGTTTCTGTATTTCCAGACGTTACTTCCATTGTCTGGGGTATCATGGCTCAAACCAATCAGAATTTCTGAACTGAGGTGACCCTTGTCTCTTAAACATGGACTGTTTTACACAGAGAGACATGATTAACCCAGATGCTTTCATGGATTCTGAAGAAAAGGACAGTTAGTGGAAGAGATGGCTTTGGAGGCTGTTGAGTCTCCAGGTGTAAAGACTTTTTATGGTGAACTAAGTGTTTGTCAGTAATGATACTGGTCTAGCTGATCCTGCACTAGCTAAGGGAGAGAGAGCTTTAGGATAAATGCATGCAGATAAAAGGGTTTACAGTTGTAAAGTTAAAATGTCCTTCACATGATATAGCACCAAATCAGTCAGATCTTTATTTTTCAAATGAGGAAACCCCAGCTTTTTAGTTTAGGACATCTTTCATTGAATGAGGTAATTTGACTTATATAATGGTTGGGTTTTGGTTTGGTTTGGGTTTTTTTTTTTTTTTCAGTTATTCCTTCCCTCTGGCTTTTTGCTGAATCAGGACTTTCAAACTTTTAAAGCCCCAAATGCTTTGCTGCCAGGACCAAAGCAGACTGCCATTTCACTCCATTACTGGTATTCTTTAACAGAATTAATAAGCAGCTGAGTAGCCGGTAAGGTGAACATAATTAAAACCATATGTTGGAAAAAGATGAAGAAGCCTGTAGAGAAGACCCAGACCTTGTCCCAATTCATAATGAACTTGCAGGCCTTCTGTTAGCTTACTGCTCTTCAGCATACTTCAGTGTGGAACTTTCAAAGCTTTTAACTGGAGGTGGTAACCCACACACACACCTATGGAAAAGAGGCTTCTTCTGACCACTTCTTAGAAGCAGGTTGCCAGAACTGAGCAGCAGCTAGGATTACAGGATATTTCTTTCACTCTGTCCATTCCTATCTCTGCCTTTTGTACCTCTGTTCAAAAGGACAGCTATAAAACTAATAAAAATGAAGGCTCTCAGAGAGGCAAAATCATCCCTTCCTGAAATTTATTAATAATAAAGTCCTTCAGAGCTAATTACAAATTGCAAACTGTAAGCCTTATTGCTTCTGCTGCAACTGATGATCTGTGACTGCTTGCAAGTAAATGCGGAAACATGTTGTTCACACAGAAGGAAGAACAGATTTGAATACATTTCTGCAGAGCTCATAGAAGTAAAAAGTGTTAATAATAATGTTTTTCAACAAGTCAACAGATGTGACTGAATCCACACAGGAAGAAGACACTCTGTGCAAGAGAGCAACATTTTTGCAGGTCACTCCCAAAGCCAAACCACACTTTAAACATGGCTGTTTCGTATTGTTTTGTTTTCTGGTTTTGGTTGGGTTTTTTTTGGTATTATAACTATGGACTCTTCCCCTCTCCCTCACACACTTTTTTTTTTTTATTATTATTTAAACATACAGAATTATGTATGATGGTTAAAACTCTCTGTTTCACACCTGTGCCTTTCATTGAACAATCACCTTTTACAGGAACGCCATTTCTTTGGTAAATGGTACAACATAGAGTATCACATCTTCCCTAAACCTATAGATGCACCTGTGCAGCACTTGAACTGCTAGTGGGTGATTTGAAACCTGCTGATGAAAGATCTGAGGAGTGGACCTAATCTGCCAATAACTATGAGTTAGTGGCCTCAAACAGCAAAATATAAAAATGACCCATGTGGTCTTATGTTTGTTAAGGTAACACTGTTATCTCCATTTCATTCAACAGATGGAAAATATAGCATGCTTTGACTTTTAAAACATTTTCATAATTGCTCTGCATAGCATTATTCTCCTTTGGTGACTGAGAAAGCTAACTCCCATTTTCAAAAGCAGTGTAGGTAATCAGGAGTCCAACCTCCACTGAAAACAAACCAAAAAAAAAAAAAAAAAAAAAAAAACCTTTTTTTTTAAACACTGGGACTAAATTTAAACATCTACCTTACAAAACTCCTGGCCAAAAGACAGCCTGTGTAGAAACAAGTGCAGGAAAAAAAATATGCCATTTTCCAAAACTTTGTGTAGCTTTTGGATAATGTGAATCAGCTTCTTTATTCTTGGATCTTGAATCAAATTCAGTGGAAAGAAATGTGCAGTCTTATTTATTTGTTGTTATACCCCGAGTTGCTGCTCTTGAACATGCAGTACTCAGTAAACTCATGTTCCACGCCAAGGCTAAGAATAATGGTAAAAAATGAAAATCACTGGAGAGCTTACAGGGTAATGAAATATTGTATTTCATGTTAGCTAAATAAAACCACTTAATACCTGCTAAAATATAACATTCAAAGCTTGCCTGACCTGCCCAACAGAATCTACTAGGGAACCGTAGCAAATAATAGTCCCTTTTGGGGACATAATTCTTACAGGACCACAGAGTACAAGAACCCAACTTCTCCCTTTCAGTAGGAAAATTGAAAGAAATAGGAATAAACAGTTTTCCTTGCACACACAATATTCCCCCTCCTTTTACATGCTGTTCAGCATAGAAACATTTATCTTGGAGCCAAAAGATCCTTCTGAAAGAAAGTGATTTTAAATTCTATGGGAACCCAGTTTTCCCTTGAGTGTTTAGCATCAAAATGGATCCACACACTTTCATATTTCACATGCTTAGCAATTTACCTTGTCTGATATGGCTGGTGCAGCCCCTCTCTTTGCTTGATAGGTCTTAGATGGATCACTTGCTGAGACAGACTCAAAGCCTGGGCTTTTATCAGATTTAGTGGGGTTAGTGCTTGATTGCCCTGCAGTGCTGCTACCTCCTCTGCAACACTTTTCCTGCACCATGAGATGGTCAGGAAAGAAAGTTCTGCCACAATTTCCACAGGGCAGGAGCTGGGCTTGAGCACTCTGATAAGCTGCCTCATTTTCAGCTGCAAGTGTATAGGAACCATCAGTAAGGACCTCAGGTTTATTGGGCTCAGGTCTTCTGAGATGGCTTGGTAGCTGATTGTTTTCAGTACGCCACTTCTCTAGGCACTGGGGTTCATGTATAGATATAAACTGTGATCCAAATTCTCTGCCACAAATATAACATATCTTGAAGCAAGGTCTTCTTGGTGGGATGACGGGCTGATTCAGTGGCATCTGAGACATGTTTGAAGAATCTTTTTGGTTTTGATGTTATTGCAGTACCTGGTGTTCTGTTCTGGGGTCCAGCTTCTGGATGCACTACTTTGGGTAAAATTCTGGGAAGACCTGACACACCAGGTGGTGGAACCTGCTCTGAAGGCAAGATGTTAGAGACACTAGTATGGGCTTCTCTGGCACTTGGCAGAGCACTACAGGTTTTCTTCACATTCTTATTCTTGACATTTGTTTCCATGAAGAGTACAACATTTCAAGAAACTTCTCTCTCTCTGACACAAAAAGGCTTTGGAAAAGTTCTTGTTAACCAGCATGAAGCTCCATTTTCTTAATTCATTTTCATGGGCCAAACTATTCTAGAGACTTCAAAGGTTGAAAACTGCAGCTAATGGCCATTTCAGTAGGGAAAGAGAATTTCTGTGGTTTTGGTCTGCCTTTTGGTTTTAGATGATCCTGAAACAAATTAAATCAGGGCATATTAATAAACACCATCTCTCTTGTTAAGGATACCAACCAGCAGTTTATCACAAGAATGAGTTTACGTTACTACTCAGTCACATTTTTAAATAAGAGACAGATAACATCACACATCCTACCCCTAGTGATCAACTGGACAATGTAAATCTAAATTCTAGACTCAGAGAGTGTAAACTCCTAAATGACATGAAAGAAGATGGTTCTGCACAAAAAGAAGCTGCTGAAATACATGTAAATGTGAGTATAATCAATGAGTATAAACAATATGATTTATTTTCAGTTATTGACAGAACAATAACAATAAATTTTTGACACAGTTTTTGTTTTGTAAGCCATTTATGTTGATAGTTAAACTTAATTTCACTGCTTCAAGAGAAATTGAATCTCTTAATTGGATATTAATGTCCAATCTCCAAAGGAACAGACAGAAGAAATGTTCCCAATCTGTTGGCTGATGGAAGTTATTAGGCCTCTTTACTCAGCACTTGTGACGTGGTATATCAAATTCTCTGATCAGTCCTGATTCTCCCACTACAGAAGAGATATTAATAAAATGTAACAAGTTTATCAAAAGGTTACTGAGATGCTTTGGGACTGAATAGCATGACATATAAGGAGAAGACTAGGGCACTCAGTTGAGTCTCAAGAAGACAGTGCTAAACGTTTTTCAGGTTTTCAACTTAAATGTTCATTTATCAGAGAGACAATATTTTGGGCTGGCCCTCCAAAGATCAGAAAATAAAATTCCGACTGTAAGCATGTTACAGTGGAAGCTACTGCTTTATTGCAAGAATACAAAATAGCAAGCAGTCTAGCTTTAGTCTTAAGCAAGTAAGAGACTGCATAGATAGGGGACTGCAAAGGACAGCAAGGTCATCTTTGTATACTTTATCATAAGAGAAACATCTGACTTAACAATTATCTTGCCCTTCCAGAATATTTCAAACTTTATCTCAACCCTCCCAAACTTTTAGGGCGCTCCTAACTCACTAATTTATCTACCCACTTATCCCAGGTCACTCTCTGCTGCAACCATCCAACCTGGTTCTCCTCTGAACTGCTTTTCTTTGATGTCACAATGGGAGACTTTGCTCCCACTCAACAGCCTTATCACTCATACTTCTGAGCACAGAGGCTGAATTTACCTACACCCAAGGGTATGTTTTTCGTTGAGATTTTTCTTTTTCACAGTTTTTGAGGTGACAAACATACTTAAACTTTGTCTGTGCCACTGAGAAGTACTGATCTGGCTCTAATTTCTCACAAATATTCTAGGACATGGGCAACAATGAAAAAAACAAATTGTCACCAGGTTCACATCTTGCCAGGCACACAAAGATGTTTAGATTGCTATATTCATACTGCTTGCTTAGATATTCACAAAGCTGCATATTCCAGGGACACTTGTGACACTGTCATTTCACAGAATGTCCTGTGAAGCTCAGATTTGTTTATATGCAAATTGGAAGATGTGAGGACTATCAGAGGCAATCTGTGATTTGCACTGGAACAAATGTCTGTGAAACAGTGAGTTGTAGCTAGCTGTTAAAATTACTGAGGAACATCATACTTAAAATTAATTCCTCCCTAAAACTCTATTAGATAACTTCTGTCTGTAGAAAAATACGGCAAAGTACAAGGCTGTAGCATCCTCTCACGTCTGAAGTATCAGATAAGCATATAATGTATGCTAAAGGATACACAAAACTATAGCACTGGAATTTTTGATTCAGATATCAGAAAGACTTTTATTTGTCTGACTCCTATACAACATATAATTGTGACATACTTCATGGAAAAGCATGCTACAAACTAACACAGAAACAAAGGTTTCAAGCAGTTTGGACAGTAGCAATTAATAATACTTACTTGGGCAGCTAGCTGTTTTCAAACTGGTGTGATCACATTTTAAAGTTCCTTTTGCGCTTACCAGCAGTGCTCCCTTAATGCAAAAAACTTCGTGAACTGTGTAGAAAGTATTTCAACAGACCGCAAAGCCTTTCCCTTGTTTTCCTTTTAAAAGGCCTGAATTTTCTCACCATAATTTACAGAAGGCTTATCACTTTGTACCACAGCTTGCCACTGCAGGAGTTTGCCAGTTTTGACAAGGTTGTGATTATGATTCAATTAGGTGAATGTCAATAGTATGTGAAATTTATATTTGCAACCCATCATTGAGGTTACTCTACTGCAAAGCCCTTTCAAAGTCTGGGAGAGTTTCCAGGGAGGATGGCCTGTTGGATGAATCCAAGTTGGGAAGTAGCCAAGTTTTTAAGAGGATGAAGAGAATGGAAAGACAGGGGAATATTAAAGGGTCATGAAGGCAGGGGAGATAAGGGTGATTGGAGGGTCACAGGAAGGGAGCATCAGAAAGTTCAGCTGCATTTCATGGAACCTCTGAACTCTGCAAGGTCATATTTATATCCTATTGATTGATTTATGTCAGAATATTTTCTGCTACCTGAGAAGATTCTTAAAGCAACAGAGGTCATCGAACTGCCTGCCACGTGAAGAATGTTAGATGACTAAATCTGTTACCATTAAGAATGAATCAGTCAATAAAAGATGCTATAAACAACCTATTAACAATATAATCTATTGTTGGATTTCCAAGCTTGCTATTGTAAATACTTCATAAGAGAATTATGCTTCCTTGTGGGGATTACACCATTTGGTCTACATTTATTTCTGCCAAGTTGACCTCTATTATTTGGAAACTTCCTATAAATTCAGTGTGAACTGAAAAGACGTATGAGCAGTTGAATTCTTTCTTCAAGCTCAGTGGTAAAGGTGTAGAAGTAAATCAGGGATGGGATTTAACATTTCTTTTCAATACATAATTCTGCAATTGACCATTGGATATAGCTGTGGGAAAGCATTCTGAGTACACACTGAGTACAATACTTAAAA
The DNA here is from genome assembly GCA_024733675.1 of Psilopsiagon aymara. Classification (NCBI taxonomy): domain Eukaryota; kingdom Metazoa; phylum Chordata; class Aves; order Psittaciformes; family Psittacidae; genus Psilopsiagon; species Psilopsiagon aymara. The sequence goes on along the minus strand of JANRGW010053846.1, from coordinate 7,620 downwards.
AACAGTCTCATGAACTTCAGTGACAAGGCACTAATGGATGAGTTCAGTTTCATTAAAAGCAAGTGAAGTACTATGGCTAGTTCAGCACCAGGCTGAGAGCTTCACTTTATCCAAAATAGAACAGAATGACAAGAGTGAAAATAGTCAGTACATCATTTATCTTCTTGTCAGAGGCAACTGGAACCCTTGCAACACTTCTCTTCATCTTAACCTAACCAGAAATTACAGCAATAGTATTATTATCCATGCCTCAGTAACGCTGTCATGCTGCCATGTGTGATTCGACCTATACAGGCAAGTGGAAACTTCTTCCCCGAAGTGGCCTTCTTTGTGTCTTCTTTCATGTGCAACTTGGAAGCAAAGTTGACACATACGCTTCCTATTTCCTGTGTGCATCCTGTTTCTGAAGAGTGACCCTCTGTTTTTCATCTCTCTTGATTCTCTGGTTTAAACAATTCCTGAAAACCCATTATAAGGTCATTTTATAAACATGGATTCCTTAACTGAATTGAACAAAACATACTTGCACTAGCTTGGGATTAAATTGACTGTTTCCAATGTATCCTTAACACTACTGCTTTTGACTTTGCTAGAATTCCACATGGAGATCTCTTAGCTGAAAATACAGCTAAGAGATCTTAGCTACATACAGCTAATACTTTGCAGAAGAATACATTGCATGAAGCCTCCTGCTGCCCAGACACAGCCATACTTATTCAATGGACAAAATAAAGGAACAGATGTGACAATCTGAGGAATCTGTTTATGTACATTTTATGCATGCAGACTGATATCACAGCCTCTCCATCTGCAGCTGCATCAGATTATAAATTCTGTTTAAACTACGGGGCTGGCTTACTGTCACTTTCCCCATCTGCAAGCTCAGAAAGAGACAAGATAAATCCTTGTATTAGATAAAAACAGAGCTAGAACAGAGGTCAGAGAATTTTCAAGCTTATATATCTCAGAGAAATACCCCTTGGACATGTTTGACTCCTTCTGAAAGCAAAGACAATTTTAAAGTCTGGATTTAGGAGAGAGAGCCATAAACAAGCAAAATAAATAGTGGGAAGAGTTGATTCCTTTACTATTTTTAAAACAGTGCTTGATAAAGATATGGAAAGGATTTATATGAAGTACTTGCTTGAGGCGGCAGTGGCTTACATCCAGGAGGATCTTTGGAGATGTCGTATATGTTTGGAGAATGTTTATAAATTCAGGATTCCCATAACAGAGTTATGAGAATGCCTGTGTGGGTTGCTCTGCCTGAGGAAGTGTGGGACAGGCCACAGAGATACATTAAATGAAATGAAAAAAATGGCTCCAAATGGTGGCATCAGTATACAACAGCCTGGTGTAAGCCCAGCTACACATGAGGTTGTCAGTGTCAAAAAATAATAAGCTGATTTTAGTTTACAAAAAGATGCTGGTTAATCCAGTATCTCAGCGTTCCTGCCTATGTAAGTCCTTACTGATGTGAGCCCCTGCTTCACTCTGAGAAGTTTTCCTTTTGTTTGCCTTCAGTACTACTCATGATGTTGTATACTCATTCTGCCAGTTCATCACTCAGTGAGTGAAGTCATAATCTTTCTGTTTGTGACATCAAAGTTGTTACGCTGGTCATTTAATAAAGATAATTTGTGTAAATTGTGGCCCTCCTCTGGACTTGTTCCAACAGTTGCATGTCCTTTTTATGTTGAGGACAGCAGAATTGAAAACAATACCCCAAGTGAGGTCTCACGAGAGCAGAGTAGAGGGGCAGGGTCACCTCCCTCGACCTGCTGGTCATGCTCCTTTTGATGTAGCCCAGGACACGGTTGGTTTTCTGAGCTGCGAGTGCACACTGCCGGCTCATGTTCATTTTTCCATTGATCAACATCCCCAAGTCCTCCTCTGCAGGGAATGGGTTGCCCAGGGAAGCTGTGAATGCTCCAACCCTGGTGGTATTCAAGTCTGAGTTGGTTGCACAGAGCCTTGGGTGGCATGGTTTAAAGGGAGGTGTCCCTGTCCATGGCACGGGGATTGGAGCTAGATGATCTTAAGGTCCTTTCCAAGCCTAACTATTCTATGATTTTATGATTTTAAATTGTACTAAATTCACAAGTATTCTAAAGGAAAGTTATTTCAGTTGTAATAGGTAACTTTACTGTTGCATAAATTACAAATGTCTCAAATAGCTTTAGATGAAAAACAACAAGCAACAATTTCTTTCATTACAAAAGTACCCGCAGATAGTGTTTCTCAGTCTGGGCTGAACTGTGTAAAAAGACAAAGGAGAACAACTCAATCTAAAATAACAAACAGTATAGAAAGAGATGGATTAAATGATCATCTGAGGGTAAAACAGCAAGTCAGGAAGAGAAGGAAATTAATCTAGATTTTGTAGTGCCTCAAAACTAAATTAATTCAGTCAGAGGATTTTCTAAGGCTGAGTTCTAACTTCACAGTTAAAGGTAAGACTTTTTTTGCCCTTTTCTGTGTTTTAATTATATTTACATATAAAAGAGGTGACAGAAAGGTCCAAACTGTTGAGTGCCAAAAAGCCTTGCTCTTGCTTCAGACTTTTTCCAAATTAAATGTTTTCTATGGGGTTTCCCATTATTCTTTAAGGGAAAGAAAACAAAATCAAACCAATAACTTAAGCTGCATTTTCTCTTGTTCTAAATGCTGTTTTGTATTGCTCAATTAAAAATAATTTTAGAAATCTGTTAAGACAAAGTACTCAATCACAAGTTAGACAAAAACATTGGATAATTTGTAGTATCTTACTGTTGGATCTGGTTATCACTGAAAAATAAAAGGAAAAAAATTCTTGTGTGTCCAACAATATTTTTAGCAAATTAACCACACATTAAAACCTCCACATTTTTCCAAATCAGCACTGCATTTTTAACACAGTTACTGGCTGCAGGAGCCTCCTTTGATTGACTAGTCCTAGAAACTAATCTTTTTCTTCAATCATATGAAAAAAGGAATCTATTTTTTAATTAAACTTAAATGAAGACCACTAGGATGTAGAAAATCCATACTTTTCTACATCGGAGTGCTTTATCTTGCCATAGCTGAGCATGATCCCATGTGTTTATGTGTTCTTCTATCTCAAGAAACAGTTTATAAGCTCCGAACACTCAAATATTGGCATGTACCCTCACTTCTGGCAGTTTCAAGTCAGTAAAATCTAACATCACAGCAGCCTGGCTTAAATGTCTTGTGAGTAATGTAGACTCAGAAACATCCAAGCATGAAGCTTGTTCCATCAGAGGATCAGCTGCACGTATAGCAGCACCTTCTCCCCCATACTAGCTGCAGCCTAGAGTCTGGTGATTGTGCCTTCATTAAAAATAGACACAGCCAGCTAGAAGGACAAGGCAAGAATACTGAAACACAAATATATCAGGTTAAAAAGGCACTGTTTTCTAGAAACATCTGCGAATTTTTTAACAAATACTTTTTTTGAATGCTCAAAGTTTTACTGTGAGAGTGTTGAGACGCTGGAACAAGTTGCACAAAGAAGTTGTAGCTGCCCCACCCCTGGCAGCCAACCTGTTCAGGGCCAGGTTGGATGGGGCTTTGAGCAATCTGGTCTAGTGAAAGGTGTCTGTGTCCATGGCAGGAGGATTGGAAATAAATGACCTTAAGGTCCTTTCCAACCCTAACCATTCTGTGATTCTACGACACTAAGCGCTGGTTAGACAAAACTAAAACTTTTTTCAAAGGTGTACCTGTGTCAATTACACAAGAATAAGAGAGAAATCACTAGTGTATGCACACGTATGTGTGGAAGGGGTTCATTAAAGTGTCAAAGAAGGAAAATACATAATCTTGAGGTTTCTATACGATTCTGATAAATAACTATATAAGGTGTTTTCTGTGATGTGACAGTCAAACTAGTCAAAGGAGAGTTTTTTTTAATTTTCCTCTGACATACTAGAATGACAGTATCTTTAATTGTATCTGATCATCTTTCTACCTGAAAGGTTTCTGGGTCAATCCAAACTTCACTGATGAGTGATGACCCAGCAGTAATTTCTTGTCATTATATCCTCATCTGCCCAAATATAAGAAATAATACATTTGATCGAAATAATAAAATTATATGAAGGAATTATGACTGCTACTAGTTGATATATACAGATAAAGTAAAATATTTTTAGTTGAAAAAATGCAATTTGTCAGAATTTCAAAAATTCACAATTCTGGACCTGCTTCAGTAATGGCATTCTCTCTACAAACAAGGTTTTGCTTTTCAATATTTAATTTGGTGATGCATTGCAATTTATTAGGGTGAAGAATACCTTAATTTTACTCACATAAAACTACTTAACACACACATTTTAAAAGAATAATGTTACCCTGCCTCCACACTTACTCCTGTGCAAAAATCAGCATTGACATAGACGTATTGCCAGTGTGGGTTACTCTGGGAGTACTGAGCATCATGTTCTTAATCTTTGGCAATTACTGCATTAAATCTGTGATATTTAATACTATGCAAAACCATAGAGGGCATACCAGATAGGGAATAGACTGAGTGTGTTCACCCTGCTCACTTTACAGGAGCATGAGAGAAAGTAGACACTGAAGAAAAGAAGTTTACACAGCTCAAGGTGAACTACTTGTACTTGACAGCCCAGGTACCTTTACTCAGCATTTCCGTTCCTGGGACTGATGTGTGCAGAAACTGGCTGGTTCCCAGGGATTTGATGGTGAGTATGCAGTTTGTGCAGTAATTTCAAGAAAGTAGGCAGATCTTTAAGAGGGAAAATATAGATGGAAGGATAAATGCATAAGTGATTATGAGTCTGTTTAATACAAGAAAAGTCAGCTTGTACAAACTGCCACATGTCAGGGGAAATCATAAGGATGAAAATGTACATGGGCTGAAAGCCTATCACTAGAACAGTAGTGAGATTCAGTGCAGGAAAACCACTTTTCTCAATAATCTGCATTAACACAGTTACCTTATGCAGGAAGGGGTAAATGTTCTCATATTTTACAGTGTAAGGCAAACTTAGTAATTTTTCAATAGAAATAAAGTTCTGCTTACAAGTGACTCCATAACTAAGGTTTCTGATAATTTCATTATGGACAGGATATTTAGCTAGATAATCTTAATACCATGGCAATCCCTAAGCTGTGGCTATTAAAATTAATATTAAATTCCTATGCAATGGCTATTAAAAACAATATGAAAACTAAATGATAAGCATAAAGTCACAATAACAGAGGACTAACAAAGGGAATCTAGACAAACAGATGAAATTAGCTGAAATGGAAAATGGCTAGAACAACAAAACCCTGGATATCCCATTTCTTTTTCCAAATGTTGGTAGACCTAATGAGAAGTTGCTAAGTACTCTTCATTGTTCCTTGCATGAATAGTACAGTACATCTTGATACTTTGAGGAGCATTCATGAGGTAATGACACGAAAAGAAAATGGCCACCTACTAAATCTGTTACAGAAAACAGTGCGCTAGAAGGATTATTGAAGCACTCATCTTGTCCAGCATGAGACTTGAGGGCATTACAGCACAAACCTGATGACGGCTACTGAAAGGAAAACGTGCTTTTTTAATGATCTTGTGGTAACAAATCTTAAAAACATCATAATTTTACATTATTGTTTTTCTCCTGAAGATTAGATCAAGGGTAATTTAGAATTGCTGTGAGAGGACATGGCTGACAAGCTTCATTTAGTTTTACCTGGTACCACTAAGCTGTGGTGATTCTGTAGTTTGTTATGCACAACAGTGATATTTTTCTCACTTTATACTTGAAAATATGTTATCTATGTAACTCCCTATATTGTTCTGTTTCCTGATTTATAATTCATTAGGTAACAGACTGTTATTAAATTCAACAAGCCAATAGAAATACATATGAAATATAAGACTGAAATATCTCCAAATAAAGAGGGTCAAATGAAGTGACGTGTAAAAATGCACTTATGTCTGAGCTTTTTACTGTGTAACCATAATTTCACCTGATTAGAAACCAGTGTATACCATTGTAGATCAATGCCTCAGGGAGTTTAGCAAAAAGAACAATAAATTTAAATAAATAAACAATTTTTTGATCAGATCAATGGTGTAATTGTACAACTCAAGTTATCAGTTTACCAAGAGTATCTTCAGATGAAATTTTGTAATCAGCTTCAAGAGGAAACCACTTGGAAAAGACAGCAAAGTTTCTGTTCTCCTGGTGCTTTCCAAGCAAAAAAAACCCAACAAAAAACCAAAACAACAACAACAACAAAAAACCCCAACAAACAAACAAACAAAACCAAACCAAAACAAAAAACCCTAAAAGAAAAAAAAAAAAAAATCTGGCTTTTATAGTAGTAAACCTTCTCATTATTGTTTAGCACTACATATTTTCCAGGAATAGACCTGAAAGACGTAATTTCTGCTACACAGGACAATCACTAATTATGTGGCAGGTAGGGTCTTCTTCTACACAGAGTAACATTTCTAGCTTTCAATATCCAAACAGTTCCTCGTGATGATTTCATTTGTATTCTCCTGCTCCTTAAAACACATACACAAATGAACATCCCAAAAAAAGTGAAGGAGGGAATTAGGAAATCAGAACATTTGACCTGGTAAATGCTGTTTAGTCACACACTGGTTTTGCCAGGCAAATCTCAGTTGAAATGGATTCCAGAGAATAAATGAATTATTACTGCAGTAAGTGCTATTACACAATGTTTGGTACCGGCTAGCTGGTCTGAGAGGAGAAAGTCACTCAAATCTTTGCTTGTTGACCTTTTTACTTAGGTATAAATGGGTCCCTAAGCTTTGCAGCGTCCTAGCCATCTGGTACTTTGGTGTCAAGCACTAATGCAATGGGGTCAGGACAAGTCACAGGACTGTGATACTTAATCCTTCCTTCACTGAGGTTCAGGGCAGTACCATTGCCTGGATCTCACAGGGAGGTCAGGTGAAAACCGGAAAACGAGGGATCTGAGCTCAGAGGATCCCGACTGCCAGTGACTGTGGGCTAGGCCAGAAGGTCGGTTGGACTTGAGGATTGAAGGATAACCCCAGCGCCTCCTCACTCAGCCATTCCTACACCTTCCTGTGCTAAAAAGGTCCACAGGCTTACTCAGATGCACAACTCCAGTCCGCGCAAGGCATCACATGATTAATGTCTTCCTAAATGTTACCTTCTCTCCAGAGAGTTCCTGGAAAATCCCGAATTTCTACAAGATCTGAGTGTCCCTGGGGCTGCCCTTCGGTTCAGCTTGCCCTTTAGGGAAGAAAAAGAACGGACCGCGGTGTTAGGCGAGCACACGCATCCCCGAGCTGGGATGTCCCCTCGTAGCGTAACTGTTTCGGCGGACCCGGGCTCTCGCTGGGACCGGCGTCCCTGGCCCCCGGCACCAGCTCCCGCGTCCCCCGCGCCCCGCGGTTACCACGGCAACGCCTCAACACATGCAAATCAACTGCTGGCTGCCGGGCGTCGGCTGGCAGAAGCCATGGTTTCGTCACGGGGACAGGGGCGGAGCTCGACTGCGGCGGGAGCAGGGCAGGGGTCGGAGCAGGAGCAGGGGCGGGGCAGGGGCAGGGCAGGGGCAGGGGCAGGGGCAGGGGCAGGGCAGGGGTAGGGTAGGGAAGGG
>JANRGW010053845.1:0-42105 GCA_024733675.1 Psilopsiagon aymara | reverse complement strand
CCTCCTCCCTGGCAGAGCATGAGGCTCAGAAGGTCCTTGGTCAGAGTAAACATTACTGAGCAGCAACTGAAAACATCTGTGTCATCAGCGCTGTTCCCAGGCTGAAAGTCAAAACCACAGCGCTGCACCAGCTACTAAGGAGAAAAATAACTGCTACTGCTGAACCCAGGACAGCCATGTGTCTGTGTATTAGCAGAATATTATATGTATAGACACACAAACACCCATACAGTTGGCATATCATTAGTTTTATATTACCAACCTTATTTTGCAAAGGGCAAACTCACCAATACCTAAACTCAAACGTGAAACTTCAGCATTAGAAATCAGAGCATCGCTTGGATGACTTGCACCCATTGTCCTACAGACAGATAGAATGTTTACTGACAGTGCTTTCCCCTCCATGAGTTAGCCACATGACTGAGGGAGGAGACAGGCAATTAAATCACAAGGCAAACAATACAAACCCCTCAAGCGCTTCAGTTTTGGAGGTGGGTGCTTGTAGATTTTTGATCTAAAGAGAGACACTAAAAGAACTGAAGTTTGGGGTATTTTCCTGAAGGTTATACAATATATGCTGTTAAAGTGGGTTTCACACAGGAATGCTTGATTTGATCCTTCACAGGGAATATAAAGATCAACAGGATTAGTCATTTTTTTCTTGCATATTTCAGTATGTAAGACTGTAAAAGCTATCTACCAATAACACTTTGAACAGAATGGAACTTAAAAACACAATACTAAGAAGCTTAGCATGCATCAAAAGCAGGTAAAAGCACACTAGTTTATCAACCTTGACCTTTTATCCCTTCCATGTCATCTCTGGTATTTGAACATGAGCCTGGTTGCTAACAGTTACTACTCACAAAAGCAATGGGCACTGCTGACCTTTTCAGAAGTGCACTAAGGATCTGAACATAGACTCACAGAATGGTTAGGGTTGGAAAGCACCTTAAGATCATCTAGTTCCAGCCCCCACCATCATCATTTAGGTCTTCGTACACAAACCATCTCTTTACAAGTCATAAATGCTCCCTTAGTGTTTACTGCATTTCCTGAGTCACGAACAAGGACAGTACTGCTCATTAACACACTGTGATAGAGCTTTTAAATGCTATACAGGAATAGGACATTCCAACAAGAGCATTCAGTGCTCATCCATTTTTCAAGCTCTATTACCAGATGCATTTCACAGATTTATGTCCACACAGATTTTTACATTCAGTCTATATACACTTTGTGTACACTTTTCTTTCTGTTCCTCTAAAAGATGGCACACTGCTATCAATGCTGAAGCAGATTTTCATAAACCTCAGCCAACATGGAACAGTGCTTCATGCCTTCTAAAAGCCCAATGGCTATCTATGAAACACCCATTACTGTACTCATTCCCGTTTCATGATGCAGCAAGTACTTTGCCTCACTACTTCCAGCTATGCCACTCTGTGCCCTTTGTATCTTGTGAAGATCAAAAGAATAGAGAGAACACTGTGCAGGCCACCATGGACACTTCAATACTCTTGCGTCATGTCAGCAGGACAAATAGTATAAAAGTATCTACCAATACTTCCCTAAATTCTCACTGTAACCAACCTTCCTTCACAAGGACATTACAGTCTTATCCTACTGCCCAAACTTCTGAGGGCATTCACTTCACAAATGCCTTCCGTGGCTTGTGCACATAGATCAGCTTTTTGCCAAGGCGAGTCTGTGCAATGCGAAATCACCAGGCTGGCAATGGCTCATTCCACAAAGCTGAGAAAGGACTGTTTACTTCCACAACATTCCATCTTTAAATACCAAGCCTGGCACTTTAAAAAACTACATTCAAAATGAGTATGGACTCACTGGCACGCCACAGAAATTGCCAATTAAAACTACTGATTACGATTGTTCTGTGATAACAATTTCAAGTTATCTTTAAAAGGGTGGCTTCATTATAGAAGAGCCTGAAGACTTAACAAAGAGCTGCCAGAGCAGGAAATCCTTGTTCACTCTGTCTGATAAACGACTTCAGAGTTGATAAAAGTCAGATTTCAGTTTAAAAAGAAGCCAACAACTTGTAAGTACAATCATTACACTTTCCCCCAGAATAAAAGGTGTGTCAATGCTGATGCCTACAGTGTGAAAGTCAGTAATTGAGACAGTATTTCAATACAGTGAAAGATACAGTATATAATCTAAATAAATATAATATTATAAATAATATAATATAAAGTGAAGAATTGGTACATGTTAATCTATAGAGCATCATCAAGCAGTCGTGAAATACAGAAACCAAAACTCAAAGGGACTGGAGACTTCTTTGTGAATCACAGGCATACAGAAGTAACGAACTCACCAGCTGCAGATTTGCTCATTCCCAGAGCAATTCTCTCAAGTGCAATGGGATAGGGCTTACCTAAGCTAAGAGCAAAACCTCAGTTCACATAAAGCATGGTACCTGCAACATCTTCTGGGTCTGTTACAACGTGTGCATTGAGCTCCTGTAACTTATGATGCAAGTCTTCCAACTTCTTGTTTGACTTTTTCAAGATGTTGTCCACATATGCCAAGTTCTTTTTATCCGTTGTGACCTTCCTGAGGTTCTCTGCTCCCTCCTTGATTTTAAGTTCCTTCCTTATTTCCCGCTTGATTTGGTCCTTTACTTCATCCAGCTTCTGCTGTACCATTGTATCTGCAAAGTCCAACTTTTGGCTGGTGCTCACATTCTCAGAGGCGAGGAGACTTTTGGCATCCCCCTAGAAAGAAAACCAGCAAGATAAGTACGAGCAAACACCGTTTCCTGACAACACACACTGTGCTCTTAAAATGACCACGCTTTAGGCCTCTGTGTATTAAACACCTCCTTTGTAAGGCCATTTACTAGCCATGGGTCTACACTCATGTTGCCCTAAAGCAATAACCTCACAAGACATGACATGTTCACTGGAGTTACCTTTAACAACAGATTTATTTTAAAGTTAGTGACGTCTTCACTATGCCTATTTTTAACACCCGGAGATTTAAATACTTCTGGATGGGTCATGGCTGCGTGCCTGGCAGTTCTGTGCCTCAGAGCTAATGACTCACGTCTGCAGTTTTCTAGATCCAATTGTGTGTGTTAATAGACCAAATGGTTATAGGAAATAAGAACAACTTCTACCAGTTATTATCTATGATGAATTTCTACACATTCATTAGAATAGGTTCCTTTTAAAGACCGAAGAAAAAGCCTTCACACCACCAGTACATATGAGATCTTACCTGTGCCTAGCATATGGTTGTGTATCATTGAGAAGTACAAAAGGCACGTTACAGAACCGACACCAATATAAAGTACTTATAATTACATATGTAATAACACTTCCTGTGTGTCTTACACATGGATACCAGGTCCTATTCAAGCTCGAGCTAAGAGAGTGAAGGTCAGAGAAGGGCTCTCTGGAACTCAGACCCTGATGCAGTCATAGTTTGGGATGTATTTAGTAAATATGGGGCCTATTCTGCATGGATCTACCTAAAAGACCAAAATTCCAATAATTTTTCCTGAACACAATGAAGAAATGGCCCAGATTTCTGCAACATTTGGGTGAACATGAAGGTATTGGAAGGAACGATAAAACTTTGCAAAGTGTGTGTGTAAAGTCAGACGTCAGCACTGTTTGCTGTTGGAAGCACCAGCAATACAGCAGAGAAAACTGTAGAAAGAAACAGTCAGGAAGGAGTTCAAGAAACACAGCTTCAGACTAAAACTGTAACACCATCCCAGAACACATCATCTCTACGTACAGCCCCCAGTGACTTGTTTGCTTCCCAAAGAATTTGGGGCAATGGGGATCATGACAGTTGTGCCTGTGCCGTACATGTCAACAGATAACGCTGGTCACTCCTTCAATCTCTGCATGTTCCACTGATGCTGCCTTGCAGAAACAAGATCCAAGCTACCAGTCCTCAACTATAATTCTACAAGTTGAGTAAACCATCTTCAAACCCCTCTTATTAAAACATTTCTACCCATAGCTGCTCCCCATAGAACAAGTTGGAAACTCAAAGACTCCGAGATAATAAAAGCAGTCAGAATCTCTCTCCTGCACAGAATTTGTCTAGCAGAGACTATAAACAAGCAATTCAGAAATGACAAGCTGAGTAAGAAACAAAAGGGAGGGGGGGAGTAATGCAGATCAATACCTAAAGTGCACTTGTGATCCCTCCAAGAACATTTCTGCCAGTGCACACTGAAATAAAGGATTTATTATGCAGATGTAGAAAGCCTATTAATAGCTGCACTGGGAAATACAGGACACTGCTTCCAGATACAGGCCTATAAAAAGAATCAACCTTTTTTTTTCCTATATAATAATCAATAGTGATGAGCAACTAGTCCCAAGCTTCATACCCATAGCGAGGGAATCCTACCACTAAGTGTGGTTTCTTTTGAGAAAGAACTGAAACTGAGAATAAATTAATACGATTACTATACAGCAAACCAAGTATATCCAAATTAGATTCAGACCTTTGATTTCCCTGTTTGTTAAAGGCAAAAATGTAGGATATAAAAAAAAAGAGCTTCAGGATTAGTATACTGCTATTTAGCCTTCAAAAACAGAGATCAAAACAGTGTTTGTAAGTAACGAGTGTGTATTTTTAATACCGTAATCCTTTGCGCTTGTTCTGCAAGCTTCCTAGAAATAAACTCATCATCTGCTTCCTTCTAAGCGTGATATTACACTTCCCAAAGCTCACAGCAGAAAGACTAGCGGTGAATGCAGGAAAAACCCGCCAAAGACAAATCCCAAACCAAACCACCACCGCCCCAGCAAAAAAACCCCCTATAAATGAACCAAAATAACACCAAAAAAGGACAAACAAGCCCCAAATCCAACAGAAAACCTCTATCCTGTATTCCAATAGCACCTGAAGTGTGCTACAGTTATGCCAAGAACAAAGTTCTCAAACAGAACGGTGTAATTAAAACATAAATAATTCAGAGCTATTCTGGCCTAGGGTTTCCCAAAGACACTTCAGTTAATTGGTTGTATTGAACGAAGCCATATGTTCAATAGGGGAGGGTTTTACCCCTCTCCAAGCCCTACATGCCACCTGTTAAAGGGATAGTATTTTCTTCCACAAAGAGGTTTTTGGAGCCCTGGTTCCAGATACAGCATCTAACAAGTCTTCAATCAAATTAACTCTCCATAGTCATTAGTGATTTGCATTCCAAATTTCCAGCAGTTAAGTTAAAGTTCTCCTCAGCTTGAGCAGTCTCTGCAGCATCTTTGGTTTCAGGATACAGTCCATCTGCTTGAGACATCAGGAGGTCAACAGTGGGGATACTCCCACTGGTCACATTGCCCGCGTTTCAGCATTCATCTTTAACTGCCCCCAAAGCCACGGGTGATACTCCAGTCGCTCTAATTACACTTTCAAACTAGAAGTGTTCTGTCACCTAGTTACCTAGATGTGTCACCTGGCACAAAGGTGAAACAAGCAGCCTCCCAAGGAGGGCACCGTGCACTCACTGACCCTGAAGGTCACCGGGAATGCCGAGCAAGAGCATGTTCTGCAAGCAGAGTTGCACTGCTCCTGTGCTGACACGTTCTGCTGCTGGGATGTAACACAGGTTTGAGACAGATCCTCGTGCCGGAGAGATGAGCAGGCTCAGGAATGCTCCATTTTAGAACTGACAGGGACATGACTGGTCCTAGCATCAGAGAGATGAGTGAGAAAAGTGAGGTAGGATTCTTTGCTTTAAGAAAAGCGCCTCCCAAAATAGCAAACTCAAATTCCACTTTTAAGCCGAGAAGTGACTAAAACCACAGGATATTCCAGCTTGATTTGATGACAGCCTATTACAGGTCGTTTGTAAGAACTGTTTTCCCATTTTGGATAAGCTCTACCCCAGGTCGAGCCCCACATCCATTAGGACATAGGCGTTCTGTCCCCTCAACCTCCGAATGAAGTATGTCAAAAGAAACAACAGCTGGAGGCAGGGGCCATGCCCTCTCCTTTGCACTGCTCAAGCAGACAGGTTGCAAAGACAGAAGAGATCACTCACATTCTCTATGCCAAGAACTCATCAATGGACTTTGCACAGCCACTTCCTCTACTCCCCCTTCCAGAATCATTTAACATCAAATAGCTTAAGAGTGGAAATGCTCTGCAGCAGACAATGACTAAACCACTCCTGCTGCAAAACAGAGATCAGGCCTCACTGCTTTCCAATCCAAGACAACAGAACTGGCAGTCAGTTACTGATTCTCAGTGTCTTTTGCAATTCTGGTGGTGTTTTGACTGCTGGTTAATCGAGAGGAGCCCATCTTTGTTTGGTGGCCCCATAGCATCCCTCACACCACTGCTGCTGACCCAGTTCTTTGCCCCGACAGCAGAAGAGGGCAGCCAGCACCCAGCGCTGCTCCTAACAACCTGTTTCTGGGCTCTATGGAAAGAGATTAGAGGCAGCGGCACACGCTTCTTTGCAATAGGAAAATACATGTTTATGAGGCAGGCTGGAGAATTCGGAAACATTTCAGCATGTACTGAAACTGAGGCTGTGTTTACTACAATAAACTAACGAGGACCACAAATTAGATATTACTGCTTAGAGAAAAAAAGAAAGAGGAACCCACATGTACAGCTTTCCTACTGCAAGGGCCTAATGACTCAACCTCACTTTGATTGCTGGCTCCAAGACTATCTATTTACACAGATGAATTCAAGATGCCAGCCTTCAATTTCTGTACTCCTGGGAAATGGTTTAAGTATGATTGCTGAAAATAATGGGTAGTGGTCTGAGCACGTCTTTTAATAACACACAGTCTGTTCTGGCTGATGCAGTGATAGAGAGCAGTAAATGCTGTTTATGGAAACCCACGGGGGCCTCATACGTTCTCCTCAGGTCAATCCGGACCAAATTGTCTGTAAGGCAGGTGCCTTCCAAACTGCATCTACCACCCAAGCTCCCGTTTAAGGGTAAAACACCTAAACCGATGAACAATGAGGTTCTGCTGAATAGAAGAGAATACCATGAAGCTGAACATATCAGAGCTTAAAGCTGGGTAAACTAAACGACTTCCAATTCAAAATGAGATTCTTGAATTGCCACCTTTTAGAAAAAAAAGAGAACGCTAAAATCCTGGGCATCAATAACTCCCAAAGACTCACTCCTACGAGCGCAGTACAGCTGCACCCTGTTATCCCATGTATTCACCATACGGAATCTTGGATAGGGTAAGAATTCAGATTGCTCAATTCTGGTACTAGTTCTTATAGGATGAGAAGTGGAGCCCTGAACTCCAGCATGTTTAACAGCGGATGGCACTCATGCACAACGTTACACACTCAACCTGACTTTAGGCAAAGGCCAAAACAACATCAAAACTCACAGTAAAAGGGTGTATATTTTTTCCTAAAGCTATTACCTTCATTTCTGTATGCTCTTGGATTTTAGCAACCATTCCAACAGATAAGAGACAGAGAAATAAGAAAATCTGTTTGACAAGTACAGTAAAAATGCTTTGCCATTGGATATCAGCATCCTAATTTAAAATCCAAACCCAGACAGGCTAAACGTTCACTAGTCTTTCAATGCAGTTTGAGGAACTGGAAGCACAGATTTGGAACTGTTCTGTCTTGAAATATCATTTTCTCAATACTCTTTTAAGAATAAAAAAAGCAAAAGAGAAGAACTGAGCAAAAAAGAAGTTGTTTTCCTCAGCTCCTGCCAAGGTCCCTGAAGCGCTCCACAGCAATTCCTGAAACCAGAGTAGGCTTTGATTTTAAGAACAATGATAATCAATTGCAAACTTCCCTTCCCCCCCAAAGTCATTCATAAAACCAGATGTGACGCCTTGTCTGGATTACTGGAACTACATGGACTATTTCCTCCTGCCCAGAAGCAAATGTGATTGTGGTCAAGATCTCAGCACTCACCCAGTGTCAAGAACAGAAAAAACCTTGGAGGCTTAATAGATTTTAGCATTAGTTTGCTGTTCTAACATGTCACAAATCAGGATTTAAACTTAATCTAAGTCACAGCTCTCTGCTTTATAACAAGAGCTGGGTAAGGCACAAGTATCCATAGTGCACTGCATTATATGTGGATGGATTCAAGCAGGACAGCGATCCTTAAACTAGGGATGTCCAACCCACAGTCCTCAGTCAGTGGTACCCTCTCTCCCAGTGTTAGCTGTTACCCTGAAGGGCATCCTATGAATGCTTCAGGAGGAATGCCGGTTTTGAATCACTGGATAGCTGCTGGGCTGGAGCACTCTTCCCTACAGCACCTGGATGAAAAGCTGTGTGCCCTCCCTCAGCCAGGACATAGCACCTAAACCGGTAATGAAATTCCCTGGGGATTCCTTGCTCAGACCTGGGCATCCAGCCACAAACAATCCCTGATTAGGCCAGCGTTTAGCAGCACAAAGAGCACCTCCCCCCCTCCAGAAGGTGCTCCAACAGCAGCAGCCTTGTTTACAGCACTGGAAGTTGTGTCAGTGCAGTGCCCTGCCAAAAGCGATTATAGAAAGGGGCATAAGAGATAGGGATTTCCTCACCATGGAAGAGAGGGAAACCACTTAAAGAACTGCTGCCTTCAGCTGCTTCTCATTTTAGCAGCTCCTGATGATTTCATGTGAGGAGCAGGACCTGCAAGGAGGCTTCCACAGAAATACAACGTGAAATTATAATGCCAAGTCACATTTCCTTTGATGAGAGGCCTTGACAGAGGCTATAGCACAAGCAACGAGCACCTGAGTCTGAGATCAGCAGAGGCTGAATATCCAAGAAGCGTGACTGGATATTCTGGCAGCAGGCACGGTACAGACACTTCAGTCGTTTCCAAACTTTTATCTATAACTTCGGAGTTCCTATTCCCGGCCAGAAAATTCCAACAGACCCCAGCACAGTGGAAACAACCCTTATCCCCCCTCACTCCAGATGTGCTGCAGAAACAGCTCAAATCCGCGCTGCAGTGAATGGGGACTGCTGTCACAACTTAGCCTTGTGTGTGCACAGGAGCAAGGTCAGCATATGAAATAATGGCCATCAAGAAACCCACTCCTCCATTCTCGATGAGACCTTGCTGTCTGAGTTTTAATGCAGCTTCTCACTTTTAAGTTCATATGAAGTACCAGTGTTTATCAGTGGTGCTACAGTAACCAAGTTAGTGTAAGATAAAGAAGCAGAACACATAATCAGAACAAAACTGCATCTTACACAATTAATACAGTCTCAGGCAGACCACACACAGGAGTAGAAGCTCTATTAAATGCCAAAGATATAAACAAGCTCTTTTAAGATGCAGGGGAAAAGATTTAATGAAGTGTTAATACCACACTGCGTGCTGGAAGTATCTCCAATAACGATGTATCATAGGACTGTGCCAAGACTGAATTCCCACTGAAATGCAGCCTCACCTAGGTGCATGCGGTAGAAGCACTGCAATGATAACTTCTCATCTAATTCCTACAACATTATCATGCTGAAATGATGATTTCTCATCTAATTCCTGTAACATTATCATAGCATGTATTCAGAATGTGATACATACACACACTCCCATTTAAAGGATGAGGAAAACCAAGCGGATTAGGTAACAATTCAATAAATCAAAGAGAAGTGAGTTTAGAGAAGAGCTTCTCCTAAGGAAAGAAGCCCCTTAGTCACAGGTTCTGATCTGCAGCTGTACATTCAGCATAATGGACTGGGTGGTGAAAACCAACATGCATGTATGTCCTATGTCCCACTGCCAACACAGGAATTCCAGGCACAGACTTGTTCTGCATTTCCCACATTAGAGCTGGGAAATTCAGTCTTCTTTCGAGACATATCTGGGGAAAAAACTCCGAAATAAAAGTGTAAAGCTTGGGAAATAGCAGCAAAATCCCTATTCTTGCGTGCTTGACAGGCTGAGTCTGCTCTGAAGAAACCCCAACCAAACCAAACCAAGCAACCCTTACAGTTTAGAACTGATAGTAAAAATAAGCACTGAAAGGGGTTTATTTCGTTTGTTCCTTTAAACACCTTCAAATCAACCCGGAGTTACTGTTTTCATTGTGGAAACAGAGTCATTTTCTATACCATGTAAATACGTAAACCAACACCATCCTAATGGCCTACAATTATTCCTTGAATATAAAGAGTGCATACTTTTCAAGTGTACATTTTAATATTCTTGCCAAACACTACTATCCTATGGATATGCTGTATCCATTTCTTTTAGGAATTACTACACTGACTTTGAATGACTGTTTCAGACTAAGCCAAGGGTCTTTTGAGGAAAATTCTTGTCTCAGTTTGACTTGACTGATCTCTCTGCAGTCACTTTAAGCTCAAGTTTGGCGCAGGTGGTTGTTTTACTGCTCCGAAATGCGTCAAGTCCAACATCACTTACTGAAGAAACAACTACTTCAGATGCAACTAAGGTCATGCAAATGTAACAGTAATATAGCAACTAGTAATCTGTTCATGACAGATAAACACCGTCCCCCAAATAAAGCATAACTAGTGAGGCAACTCTTGAAGTGTGTGTTAAAGCAAACACCCAAAAGAAAGCATTTCTGCTGCTAGACAAAGTTCCTATGATTTGGTTTACATAATCCCAATATAAATACCTTCATTGTTTGTTGTTTGCTTGGGATTTTTCATTTAAAACGCTTGCCTAATTTTGTCTAACACTGAGCAGAGTAATAGCACACATACAGCTCAAGAGGTTGGGAAGAAACAGTAACTACTGTATTATCCAAGCTACAGGACATGATGTGTAATTTGGTAGAAGAGAATTTCGAAGGTAAAAAGGTCAGTCAACAGACATGAGTCACAACCATGCCTTATGACTCTGATAACTCCTCAACTACGACGCGCACTGTGCAAAGGTGATTGTTTTCTGGATGCACGCCCAGTAAGCTCTTACCTTCATGTGAAGTTAACATTGCAGCTACACATTTTCACTGGCTGCAATGTTAACATTAAGACAAACACGCGTGGGTAAATTTCTGCTTGTGAAGGGGTTTCAGTCACTCCCCAGGAATATAAACCCCAAGCCCAGGTCATTAATACTTAATGACAAACATACCCACTCCCATTTGTAAAGGCGTTTTCTTCTATTATGATAGCAGTTAGTTAGATAATAGCCACTGTTACCCAATTAAAATGTATTACTATCTCAGATAATGTAACACACTGACCATTCTGCTCAGCCATAAGCTACAGTATCAGCTATTGCCACCTCTGTAAGTGGGGGCACTTAAAATGTTACAATACACTGTTTCCTTTAATCTGAAAGGCACAAAAAACGTGCCCACGGATGAGAATCTCCATTTCTGGGAAACTGTGAATTGGAAAAAGCCAAAATCTTGGTTTCTGACTATTTCAGCTTCCAGCACAGACAACTGATACGCAGTCCATTTAACTTCACTGTATTTTACAGGAGCTATTCTTAGCCATTGCAAAACTAATGGAAGAGCTGAGAGTCTACATTCCACTCCAATTAAGCCATCTTCTTTAGCAGCCAACTATTTTGTACATTAGAAATGCAGCAAGTCGTATCAGAGATAATACTAACATCTGTTTTACGAGGCAACAGGCCAAGTGGCCAAATACTAGATCCTGGTGAAGGAACCAGATTTTGTTGCTTTCTAGGACTGTGCAATAGTGCTTCACCACAGCTTATGGGTAGCTTAATCTGTTAGTACAGGAAAGTGATGTATGTTTGTATTGATACCAAAGAACTTTCTCATTATACTCCAAGATTGAGAACACAGTAGCTCTGGCTATCACAGCTGAAGTTACTTGAGTTCACACCCTATACTCCAACTGGCTGGAAATGCTGCTCCTGTTTCTGCCTCCAGCAGTAAAAGGAGGATGGAAAGTCTTCCTTAAACCCTCTTCTCATCTTTACAGGTGGCCAGCAGAAAAGATGACCTTTCACTATAGGGATAAATCCTGCCACACCCAAAATTCCACTTGCAGAGATGCAGGCATCTCATTCCATGCCTTTCCAGTAAAAGTTTATGGATGAACACAGTGTTATTTATAGCAGCATTACTTCACATCCCCATTTGTCTGAGGCTTGAACAGAGCATCACTGATGTACGCTGTGGTACATCTGAAGAGTGTTTTTGCAACCACTCTTTCTCCGACCCTTGAAATATGGAAGGATAATTTTCACTGGCATTTAATATCCATTTTGTATTTAAGAATTCCCTAGGTATTTGAGATGTCATGTAGGAACAGAAGCCCATCCTAACCTACACCACAAGCAAAAAGAAGATGCCCCGACTTGACTGCTTCATATGCAATAGCAGTGAAAAAGAGGGAAATGATTTCACTGATTATGTGGACTACAAATTCTTTAAGCACTGACATTCCAAAATACAAATCTGCTTAAAGTTTTGGTTTTAAAGACTATCTACATTTTCTTTGCATGTAAGAGCCCTGATCCCCCACAGAACTGCAATCCAAATCTACCTTCCTACGACCCAAACCAAACCTCTGACCTTTGGATGAAGCTGACAGTGAGAAGTGTTGGCTACAAGTCTAGGATTTTAGCTGAAAGATTTCTTATTGGTCATTTAACAAGTTTCACCCTTTATGCTCAGGCTCGGCACCATCTCCCAAGTAAGCTGCCTCCTGTTCTGCATATATGCTTGTAGAGGACTCTCCTCCATTTATCTCGTGTTACCAGCTCAGTTTCAATATCACCTAAATTGAAAATGGCAGCCCAACAGCCAATACATCAATGAGACCTGAAACATAACAGAAATAAACCAGCACAATAATAAGCAGCACAATAATAAGCAGCACAAACCAGCAGCTTTTCTATGCATCATGCATAGATGTGCCTATAAAAGTAAATCTTAATGGGTAGTCTATAAACCCAAGTTTACATAATAATGACAAAAAGTTCTCACCTTGTAATTACGTTAAACTAGAGGAATGATACGGTGCATTTTGTAGTGCTGAGTGTTCAGAAATCCCACAATGAAGCATACTTGTCAGTGATTTCAATGCCCTTCCTTTTTCAGAGTGGGTAAGATTACACACGCCTTCTATGTGTTTTCCAGCACCAAACATAAGAATGGAATCCTGAACGTACTATTTAACCTGTTTATTGTATATTGATCAGCTTCTTAACATCAGAAGCCTCACCCCATTTTACAGGGCACATATACACAGTAGTTTCCACACACACAGTTAAAAAACTCCAACATTCTAGAAATATTTGTTGCCAATATTCAAGTGTAATGGATTTTGAGATGCACGTAACTCTTCTTTAAGGCTAAAAGTTCTCCCCTTCATTCCACTTCAGAAGCATTTTAGTTACCTAGTACCCTGAGAAACACCTTTAGTTGGTTATTGAAACCACAGTGTCAAAATGATGCTAAACTCAAGTAGAATGTTCTGCTTTATTAATACCCAAGAGCTACAAAATACTCTAGGTTTGACATTCAGCAAAACCTTCATGAAGAAGTCCTTCAAGCTAAAGAAAGAAATTACTGCAGTCAGAAGCTATTCATGGTTGAAGTTTAACCTGTTGCATTCCCAGGAGTATCTACTATGTATTCCTCTATAATGAGCTACCTAATCTAAAGCATGTCATCTTTAGGAGATGGAAATCTACAAACTAAGTTTTGGTTGAAAAATCCTGCTTGTATTTGATCAAAGAGACCAGCATATTCTGATGGATACTTCAATTTTAGGAGGTCGAGGCTACTTCCTAGCTGCATTTGAAAGGGTGTGCGAGTGTGCCTTGAGGCTCTCTCAAGCATCACAGAGTCCCAGGAGAGAAACAAAAAGCAGTCTCTATAATATAAAAAGAAATTAAATTACACAAGAATAAAGTACAGTCTCAAATCTGTCCACTCCATTCCAAAATAAGATCCTATATTTATCTCAGGCCAGCACCCCCTCAACTGTACCATTACTGACCTTTACTGGTTTCTTTTTCATGTCCTTCCTGCTGTTTTACCTAGCCAGAATGCAATGAACTGGCATTAATACAAACATACGGGGGTACAGCCAATGCTTCTGCTTAGACACAGGTTCTCCCCATTTGCTGGAGATGCCAGAACCACAGCCAGCCCTTCCCTTCTCCTTTTGCCAACCCTGATGAAAGAAGCAGCACCTCTGATCATTCCCAGTATATGCCACCAAAACGCTCATTGCTGCTGTAGCTCAGCTTTGCAGGAATTCCCAGTGGATGTACTTGACTATGTAACTAAGCTTCACATATATAGATAAAGAAACACTTCAAAGCTTCAGGACAGGAGACATTATAACAGTGGAAAAAGTCATAAAAGTAATTAGAGCCATCTGAGCACATACAGAGTGCAAGACCAAAATCAGTGAAGGAAATCTGTACAAAAACCTGCATGCTAGATGGAAATTGAGAAGAACAGAATTCAACTGCGTAGCTTAGAAAATGAATGTGAATAAACCCAGAACATGGATGCCTCTTGTTAAGTTTTGAGCATCTGTTTACTTGAAGTACTGTATAAACCTTAAATCAACAGCAAATTAAGTACGTGCAACAGATGGGAAGGCAGACAAATGCTAAAGAAATGAGATGGTACTTTTGAGTCCATAAAAACCAAAGTGCTGTCTATAACAGAAAGGAAAGTGTTACAAAGATAGGGGACCACCTGCAGGAAGAACTGGCATCTCCCTTGGCTTTCTTTCATAGCCAAGGTCATCTGTTGCAAGAATCAAACTGGAGTCAAAAGAAACCAATTCCCATACGCAGGGCAGTCGCTGCTCGGACAGTGCCACCGAGTTACTGCCACCGAAAGGAAATACTTCAGGAAAGAACACTTCAATACTGGGGCTGGCTGGCTGCTAACCTGACAAATAGAAGATGATGCTGGATCTCTGCAGCAGACAATGCTCTTTTTCCTCCTGCACTTAAACCTTATCAGGATCTGTGTTTCTAATCTGTTGAAATTACTTTAATTAGAACGTTCTAATACACTCTCATGCAGATTCTTAATACAGGTGAAGACCAATCCTGAAGGAATTTACATTAGCAATCAATACAGTGCTTCTGCATTTTGCAGTCTATGACAACAAAAGGCAGAACTCAAATGAGGAGTTTGACCCCCCAAACAATAAGGAGCTGCTGCTGAAGGCCATGTACTTTGCCATAGATACTAACTCCATTTGAAAAGAGCACACAAAATGAAAAGGAAGTCAGATGTAGTTACTACTTTGTGAAGCGGATTACGTGATGAGGAATCTCATTTGAACTGACCTGATAAAGATGAATAGTTAAAAGTGATTACAGTTTTCTCCCAACAGATGAACAGTTAATTTGACTCAGGTTAACTGGCATGAATAAAGGTGTAGAGAACAACAACTAAAAACCCCTCTGAAATAAATCAGTTTGTTCTAATGTTAAAGTCCTTCTGTTTTACATTTTAACAGCATCTCTTCAGGAGACGAGAGACCCAGCCCACAGATCCCAGCAGCCTGAAGAAAACAGCATTCAATAAGGGGTTAAGCTTCAAGAACAAGATTTAAACAATCTTTCAACTATCTCCAATCATGCAGACATTATAAGGTGCAAATGACAGCTTCTAACATTCAGCCACTGTCTGCCTAAGCTTTATATGAGCTTATAAATAAGCAACAAACAAACTCAAATATTGAGGAAAACATGCTTCCATTAAAGGAGATTGCCGAGTCCTAAATGGGCAGCAGTTCAAGAATGCTACACTAGTAGTCAGGCATGTACGATTTACAGTACTTTTACTTTTCTACCGCTGCCACTAAGTTCAGAACATGTCCTACAAAAAGGCCTTGCTGGGTTTAAAAAGCCTTGGAGATCTGTAGTATGCTTTTCTGGGTACTTTTCAATACAAGTCCTTGATGTCGTCTTCCATAATCTTTTGTTAGAGCCTCATTTCCTGTATTCTGTCTCCCCATTATGCCTACATTGTTCCCCATGTGCTCCAGACAGGTTGTCAGCAGCACGCCTCCTTACAACTTCAGAGCTTCCTAACATCCTTTTTGTCTTGCAGCTTGAGGAAAAGCTGTCACTTCTTTGTCATCATTTGGCTTATAATTTTAGCCTATGTGAATTGAGACTTAGGGAAGAAATAATCTTGTCATGTCATATGCAGGTCTGTCTCTAAAGGGAACATCCTCTTAAAGCACATTCCACCCCATTGTTTTGCAAAATCTTCTCATATAAATAAACACATGAAGCAGAAAAGCAGTGAATGGTTTTACATATTAGGCTTGTAAAAAGCAACAAGGCACACACTCAATTTGCATTCCTCCTGAATTCTCAACACTAGTTTTGGAGGCTTGTGTTACTTAAAAATCCAAACGATAATATGCATCACAGTGATGAAAGAGCAATTTCAGCCTCGTATCTATAACCTAAGTGATGTAAAACAGAGTAAGTCACAAAATCTATCATAAAATGGGTTATGCTCCTCTGTCCTCTGCCTGCAGCAGAGAAGAAAGAAAGGGAGACAGAAAGCTAAGCAAGTATTTTCCATTTATCTAAGGACTGGCATAAAGGTCCTTGCCCACATTACACAAATAAGCCAGTTGTTAGCAGAGAGCTTTGGAACATCCAGAATCACCAAGAACGCTCTCAATGTTTGTTCTAAAAATAACCCTTCACCTCTACAGCACAAAACACAAAGTCGCAGATTCTAATGGCACAGGCGAGTTACGACGAGAACACACACAGTTTGTCAATTGTGCACAGGGAGAAAGAATGGATAACTTTGAAAAAGGATTCATCATGAGAGCTTGGAAAACAGTTAAGCACTTCTTCACCTCAAATCTGTTATTTCTGCACCCTGTTTTCAGCCTCTAGCCCCAGTTTGGCTGAACTCTGAAGCACAGCATCAGTCTTCTACACAGTGGTTCAAAGTCCTCCTCGAACTGATGCTCATGTGAACATTCGGAGGTATTCATTATTGCAAACATTCAACTGGTCATTGCTTGGGGTTTTTCCTAACAAGTGTTCAAAAGGCTCACAGTTACCAAACTGTTCAATAACTGAAGGTGTATTCATACCAAAGTAATACCTCACACTCTTCATTACCTTTATGGACAGCATTATCTGCACAGTAAGTTGTCTTCACTCCAAAACTCGATCCCATCTGTTCCAAAGCCTTTTCAACTAAAAGGCTTGAGATTTTTCAGAACTCCTCCTTGCCTCGAGTATGTAAAAGGTTTAGCAGCAGCCTCAGAAAGCTAGCAAATAAAGCTGATACATCCCTACATTCACCTAGCCTGCTGCTACAAAACCTCAACACTGCTCTCAGCCTTCGACACCAGCTAAATGAAGTTACATCTTCCATCCACGCATGATGTGTAAACCAGTCCTATTTTGTATGCTTCTCCAGACAAAAAGATCTTTAGTGTCCATGCATAGTGCAAGATCTTTGCTTGAAGAACAGAATTACCATAGAGAGTTCAGTCTGTTCATTATCTGTATATTCATTTGCAGCAGAATGGGACTCTTTTCATAGCACCTAGCTCAAAGCCACACAGATGAGAGCAAATCTCAGCCTGTAATCAGATGAACATTTTACTGCATAAATGCATTGAGGGGAAGGAAATAAAGCACCTAAAGAGCCAGCAGTTCTGTTCTCTCCTAACAGCTTGTTCCTGCCCTAGACCATTTGCTGATACAGGCCATCACAAACCTTTATACAGCCACACAGTAAACTGGATGCGAGTCTGTTCCCGATGAAAGCTAACTTATGGTGGGGAAAACAGCCCCAAAACAAAACTAACAACAAAATCTGTTCACCGTAGAGCTGGCTGTGCAAACGTAAAGCAACACAACATGGCACATACTGGTTTTCAACAGCAGTACCAGCTGACAAAGCTTGACACTTCCTTTGAACAACAGCCCTCAGTCAGTAGGGCAAAGCTTCCAGTTCCAGAACACAGGGTGGTCAATGAACCAACTCGAACTCTTCCATGTGAACGCTTCTGTCACAGAACTGCCTTGCGTCTCACTGATCTGTACCAAACCCCCAAACCCAATGTACCTTTTGACAGTTCTCAAACACACGGATGTTACAGTTCCTCAGGTCATAACCAAACTACAGCTTCAGTGACATACTAAACCGTATCATTATTTCCTGTTTTCAAACAGAAAAAACACGATGCTTTTTGGGCGCCTTTTTTAATCAAAACCTCTCAATTTCTCCTCAAAAGTGACATGAAATTTTTATATTAAAAAAATACAACATCATATTCACGGATAGAACACTGATTTCAGAACAGCCGGGCCCAATTACTTGCAAGCACTATTTCTAAATCCCCTCAATAACAATTACACTATTAGCTCTTAGCCCTTTTAATAACCTTTCAATAGTCTAACAAAGGTGAGTACACAGAAGGGTGTCACATATGCATTGATAAAACTCACAGATGTGTATTTGACTTTTAATTTCATAAAGAAATTGTATGTGACAGTGAGCTTTGAGTATTGACTTCTACAGGCTAACAAGAGGTACATCACCTATTCCATTCCAGGACTTGAGCAATATCCTCTGTGTTTAAGGCCCAGCACTAATTCATAACTACTGCTGTTGTAGTAACCCACAGGATTCCTTTCTGCCCTGATCTGCTCAAAAGCACTTCTACCACACTAACAGAGGCTCCCATTATTTGTGTGATTTATCTCAGGACTTGGACACAATCTATTAGCACCTTGGTACTGCAGACTTCATTATGCCTTCTCCTGGCTATTGATCTGCCGCCTGTTGTATTCCGTGACACTAGTAACAATTGTGGAAGCTTACTGGAAAGCTGTCCCCCTGGCCCTTCTCAGAAGCAACGGCACTGGTTCTGCCACTTTCATTTTCACATTAACATGTTCTTCACATCTCTGTGCCCTGTTACCATGATGCAAGACAGCAAATGCTGGGAAAAGCTCAATAGAAAAAGCAGGTTGCTTCAGTGCTGCACTACCACAAAACACTACAGCCAGGAAACAGATATTACAGGCTTTTCATTCGAGCTCTCTGATCTGTATTTACTTAAAGCAAGTCAGAAATTCTCTGCCATTTAAAACACATTAGATCTCCAGAAAAAAATAAGGCTTACAGAAATCCACTGGAATGGAAGGCAGCAAAAGCTAACTAATTTAGTCCAGTACGCACTGAGGTTTTTACCAGCATAGCCCAGTTTTCCTGATCTGAATAATGGGCCACAGCAAATCCTCCCTGGGTCCTGCCACATGTCAACCTTCCTTTATGGCACAGAAAAAAGAGCAGGAAAAATCCACATACATCAACCTTTGAGAGCCCAGCCCAGCCCTTCCCAGTCAATCATTTCTTACTTGGTACCTAACAGCTATCTATATACCTATAATAAAATAACACAGGCCTTCAGTATAGATGCAGCTGTCCTCACAAAATACGCTTCTGCAATATTCCCCTTTCTTCCCTGGTTGCCCAGTAGAGGTGACAAACTACATTGTCGAGAGCACTGTTTTACATCACTGCGCATCTACTGCTCTGTACATCACATTCCAAAAACAGGGCCTACAACCAAAGCGTGTGTAACACTGATACACAGTATAGGAAACTGCATTTATGCCAAATATCAAGGAAAACCAGGAGGTGTGGCCAAGCCTTAAACAACAGATGGTCACTACCCACAGTTGGTGGCCTCACAACCGAGCCGTAGTAACTGATCACACGAATTCTCTCAACTCACCCTATTAGCGAAGTTAGAGGCATTAGCCTGAATAGCTTGATTTCAGTCTCTTCTATTACCTGGAGGACAACAGCAGAATTCCCAGCAGAGCTGGTCCGTTTAGCTCAACATAAGCCTGCAACTGCACACTACTATCCTGTTCATATCAGTTCATCACAGAACTCAACCATATCCTCCTCACCGGCCGCCAGAAGTCGCACTGGCAAAGCTGATGGACACCACAAGAACTGCGTTAGTTTGATGCACAGCCACTGAATTCCTGGATTCCAGAAAGCACCCCACAAAGCGCCAGGAGAAAACCCATGGAGCAGAACTTTGCTCCACAGGATGCATGCCCAGACTGTCATGCGAGTAGTTCAAGTCACTGGTGAGCTGTCAAACGGCAAGCAACCAGCAACAGTAAAATGGCTGTAACAGAAATGGTGCAGACTTGCCAATGGGACATAATTATACTGCTGCAGTTCAAACAACCACACTGATCAGACATAATTACACTGTAAGGACAGGCTCAGAGCATTCTGTAAACTCCTGGCACTACCAGTTTCTTTCAGTGCAGTACTCCTGAACTGTATCTCAAAGGAACAGAAGTTATGGTTTGGATACTACGATTTTGCAACATAAATCTCATTTCACCACCCCCAACACTAGCAAAGAAGCTATTTTGCTTGTGCCAGGAACTGCAGACTAAGCATTAATAAGTATCGACGTATTATACAAATACCTTGCTACAGAGCAGTACCTCATGAGAGATGCTTCAGTTCAGTCTGTTCCTGAGCCCATTCACTTACAGGATCCACACAGAGGAAACAAACCTAACTAAACAGCCTACCACAAACCAATTTGTACCAGTTGCACCAGTGATTCCTACAAAAAGCAAAACCAGAAAGCAGAAAGGGCCCCTCCCGCTGCATCTAACACACCATAAGGCTTTGTTACTCTAAATCCAAGTAGAGGCCACATAATGTCTGGAGCTCAGTGAAGCACTGAGACATTGACAAAGAAAGTCTTAATCCCATCATTAAGCCCTTAAACCACCATTTCCCAATGTAAAGGACATGTTTATCTAGTTACTGTACC
This sequence comes from Psilopsiagon aymara, assembly GCA_024733675.1. Classification (NCBI taxonomy): domain Eukaryota; kingdom Metazoa; phylum Chordata; class Aves; order Psittaciformes; family Psittacidae; genus Psilopsiagon; species Psilopsiagon aymara. Next base: position 21,354 of record JANRGW010053845.1, on the reverse strand, counting down.
ACAGATTTTAGGTTACATTGTAATGAATGACCATCCACAATGTATAAACCCGTTCCAGCAGAACCATTACACATGCTGCAACTAAATACACTTTTCTACTTGCCATCACTAATAGTTTATCTCAAAATAACAGATCTGGGTCTTAGAAAGACATTTGCTCTGATGAAGTCAAATGCATTCAAGCCTATATTGTATCTAAGCTCCTATGTTAACAGGCAGACTGACAGAATTAAGAAGATGGGTAAAACCCCAAACCGAACCAAAACCACCCCCCCACGCACCTACCCAAAGGTATTTTAAGGACTGTTTACATTCCACTGAGAACAGGATGTATCTTTTACTAACACAAGCTTTGAACAGAGCCCTGTTTAAAGAGTAATACATATCCACAAAAGGAAGAAAAACCTGAAGTGCTTCCCTAAATCCACCAGTTCTGGAAGCATTTGTAGGGACCTGAGAAGTCCCAAACACACAACAAGTTCAGGATACATTCACTTGAATGGGATATTTCCTTGTTCTGAAGAAACAAGAATAACTCCCAACGATTTGAGGCTAATCTGTCCTAGCTGAACAGTATTTGAAGGCAGTCTTACTTTGCAGTGTTCAGCCTAATTACAATGTCTGCTCAAAACAGATTAATTAGGTTACTTGTACCTTTTTAAGGTGTCCTTAGGCACTTGATGACAGCTAAAAATACATATCCAGTACTTCTTATTGCTAAAAATGCAAGCATCATTACCTCTATTCTAAAGATGAGGAAACTGAGACATGGGTAAGCAAAGTCATCTGCCTAATGTCACCTACTGAGAGCAGAGCTGCCAGGTATGAAACGTAGGTCTTCAGAGCCCTACCTAGGAGTTTAACCCAGGTACAAGTGTCTAGTTTTATACACAAAACATAGTTGTGTAATCTAAAACTCAACTGACCTGATCTGCATCATGCAACCTAACAAAATACCGAGTATTCCTCAATCACACTCATTTAATGAAATGGAAAAAACGCAAACTAAGAACTGTACCGGATGTGCCCCTGTGTAAGCATAATTTACATGCATTTCAGTTGGGGTGCTGTTGCATCGCTACTTTTAAAGGAAACAAAGGCACCAATGGCCTTTAAAGACAATTCTGTCTTGAAAGTCATACTTCAGGCTCCCTAAATACAGCATCTTAGCAAATTACATGAAGAGGCATGCACTATACGAAACAATACATGTACTAAACCAAAATATCCACTAAAATAATCCCTTCATTCTGACTAATATGGAAATAAAGACATTTCTCCAATGTTTTGTAATTTTAGAAATATCAATTATGGCTGAGTAGGAAAACTCATTCCAAGTAGACCTTTAATAACACTTCGATTTGAAGCAAAAGAGGGTCTGTTATTATTTACTTTAGGGCACAGCCCAAGTTCTCTATCTTGACCATACAATTTCATTTGAACAAACAGAACCGAGTAATATGCTGGGGTTTTCTGCCATTAACAGGTTTTGGTTTTAATGCACAGTTTTGAGTGAACCAAAAGTCTTCTTAAATCCTGTAACAGTAACATAAAAAGTCTGAAGTTTAAAACATTGCCATTACTGTCTTGAGAAGAAGTGGTAGAGAACACCCAGAAGTTCAAAAGTGCAATCACTTTGCATATACAGTAGCTGCATTTAAATGCTCTAAGTAATAATTCTGCTACCCCAGCCATACCAACTTACTATGCTGACATCTATGATCTCTGCCAAGAAAGCACACGTCTTTGGAAATACACACTAGCTCATAAAACATTTACCTTTAAATAATGATTAAAAAAAGAGGCCTTTATAATCTAAAACTTGAAATATTTTACTTCATGGATGCCTTATTTAACAGCCTAAAGCATCCCAAGCTGAAGTTTAATTTTACGAGGAAACAGAATTGTCCCTTTGCCCAGGAAGCAACGAGTTAAAAGCTGCGCAGCTAACCTAAACCAAGCACTGGTTTGCCTGCCAGACCAAGTTCTAAAAGGATGCAAGCCCAGAGAAGGATAACAGAATTTTGGAAGGGAAGGCATCATCAGCACTACTGGCTCTTAACCCAGGCTCTCTCCCCCTCCGACAAAAGGACCTGTACTAGAGATACAAGGAGGTGAAAAGGCAAAGTAATCTTTCAGTCTCTGGTAACCAGGCAAGTTTCTAGTGAAGCTGTTAAACAGAACAAATTAACAAGAGGATTTGATCACTGCCAGGTGTATTTCATACTGTGCATTCGCTAACTACTGAAGAATAAGTGATGCATTTTTCACTTTGAAGGAACATCTATGAAAGCTCGCTTAGAAGCAAGATATGCTTTCCACGTCCTATCACTTGCCTGTGAAATGGTTAGAGATACAAAAGAATTGATGAAATGCTTAGTAGAAAAGCAGAACAGAACTGCTCTGTGGATATTTGCTAGAAGAGGGTTTTAAGGAACTTCTTTGTCACTTTTGTAGACATACAGAACTCCATCTGTGAGAAGAGGTATCCAAGGCCTATTTAAGGCCTGTTTAATTAAACCTAGGACGCTTTGAACAAGCACTAGCACCACATCACATCTACTTTACACCCTGTTGTAGCTGTTAAAAGTTCGCTGATCTTCATATCAGGAGAGTTCAATTGATACCTAATAACTGACCCACTTTTACTTCCTCCAAAGCCTACTTAAGGGCACGCTGGAGTACACAGGCTATCATAACCAAGCGCAAGGAGAACACATCAATAAACAATGTGTTGCATTGATCACTGACTGATACTCACTTGAGATCCCACATCAGGATTAAGCTTGGGATAAACGCTGGGTTTAGCTTGTTTTCAGTAGGCCTTCCTGAGAACGAACAAACCACCCAAACCACACATCCTTCCCGATCTAGAGCAACCCCAGGGTGTGACATTTGCAACCTTTGCTGCAGCCATGCATTCTACAACTTCCTCATCTCCTTTCGAAAGACTGCAATGTGCAAATAAAAGCCCATTTTACATACGAATGCTTTTTAAGTTGGAGTACTTTAGATTGAGGAAGTCTCCTCCTGAAGAAAGAGGAGTGAAATGGCATATTTCACACTTCACTGTAGTCCCCTTTACTTGGGAACATGCCACTGAACTAGCTTTTAAGCACAAGTGTATGGAGGATAATCTGCTTTGAAGAATTCATAAGAGAAATAATACTGATGCCTTCGCACTCCGCTGCTTATACATGCCACTGCAAGCAAAACACCAGCTTCACAGGGGCTCTTCCTGATGGGGAAGTTCCTCTTCAACATACCCAAAAGTTAGCAATTCACAAAGCTTAAACTCTAGTGCAATCTCCATCTTAACTTTGCCACCTTTCTGTCTTGCACAAAGAACTCTATGTAGCGATACAGGAAATAATACAAACCGAACAATCCTCCCCACTCCCAACAACAAAACAGCCCACCCCCCAAGCAAAAAAAAAAACCCAATTCTTTTCCATTTAAATTGATCCAAACCCCACTCTTAGTATTTCTACAGAAATTCTGCTTCTATTTAGCTCACCTGTGACACTACCATAGTTGCTTATTCACACAGCTCACCGCTTCAAACAGGTTTACCAGCTTATATATCATCGTATCAAGTCTGTATTAACATAGCGATTCTTCCTCGACACTTATGAGCCACTGATTAAAGTTCAGCATTTTAGATGGATTCTTAGCCTTCAGCCATCTCATGTGCTACAATAGTAAGCAGACTGCTACACCTCCGTGGTGCCTTCTTCTCCTTTGTTACTCAAGTGAGCACATTGCTAATGTTTAACATGACGGAAGAATTTAGGAAATGAAGTTTCTGCTTTTTAATGCATGCCTTTCTAATTTCTATTCGAGCATTAAATTTAAGGCTTTCCATTTATGGACTCCTTACTTTGGCTAATTGTCCGACTAATAAAGCCAGGGACGCATTCTTTGCCTGGTTAACCATAACAACTCGCACAGATTTAGCGGGGTATATTTATAAAGAGAAAGGGGAAAAAAAGGCCCGCTTTCTTCTGGACAAGGAAGCGGAAGAGCCAGCAGGTTGAGCTGACATTTACAGATAAGAGCACAAAAGCGAAGCTCCCGAATTGCATCTAACCCCGCAGCTGCCAAGCAGAAAAGTAACAGTTCCGCAGACAACCCCAACTACTCAAACCACAGCGATGGAAACAACCGCCCCTTGAGTTTTCAGCACCTTTTACAGCGCTGGGGGCTGTTCGGGGTGCGTTTTGAGCTGACAAAAACACTCGCCGTATACAAATAACGCTGCCCGCACCATTTTCTCCCCTGCACGGGCTCCCGGTTCAAGGCCTACATAAAGGAAGCTGCTCCGGCTCCTCCGCGGCGCCCTGCACCCGGGGGAAGCTCCGTGCCCATCCCCGGGGCGGCGGGGAGAACTCCCGACCACCGCGGCGGGGACGCGGCCAGCGCCGGCCTCCGCCAATGAGGGTCAGCGCCCTTCCGCCCGGCCACGCCCCCGTCCCCTGCGGCCTGGGCGGGGCCGGCAGCGGGCGCCTTCCAGTGCCGCTCTGAGGGAGCCCTCTGCAGGGCTCCTTGTCCCGGTCTTCGGCGGGGCCCGTCGGTGCCTGCCTGCACTGGGACCGCAGCTCCTGTTTGTCGGAAAGCAGTGTGAGGCGCTGGGTTAAGCCTGTCGGTACATGTCCGCCTCGCACGGCGAGCGGGAGCTCGGTGGGCAGCCGGGCGGGCGGCAGCCCCAGCGAGCAGGGTCTCCTCAGGAAAAGCCACGCTCCCCAGCGCCAGCTGCCTTGTCAAGTAATTCAGCTGAGGCAAGGAAGAACCTCTCCAACCTGAGGTAAAAGAAGCATGTAACCATCCAAGCTGATAAGTGCTGACAGTATTTTGGGGAAAATTAGCCTTGAAAGGCAGGTACCAGGTATGGGTGGAAAAGATGCACCAATACCATTACCACCATGCTGCCACTGTGCTGAGGAGATGCTTCCTCAGGCGTTTTGAACAGCATGAAAGGAAGCACCTGGCCATCCATGAGCAGATGGTCACTGATGGCACGTCTTGGTTCCCTTTCTTTTGAGCATTGCACCAAGCAACAGGTCAGCAGGGGCTGTGCCGAGTACCTACGGGGGACACCATGGCTTGAGAGAGATGGCGTACGCTTGGGACTCCCCAGTAAGTTGTCAGCTCTCTTTTTCTCTGGTGTGAACAGTTGGCTCAGGCTGAGCTGGCTCTGATGCCTTCCTCAACTGGTCCTTGATCATCCTTACCTGTTCCCAGAGCACTGCAGGTGGAGAGGGAGCCTTTGGAAACCCTGCAGGCAGGTGACTCACCTCTTCTGGGAACTCATGTTCCATGCTTCTTTCATCCTTGTAGTTAGCATCCGGTTTTGTTCTCCTAACATCACATGCAAGTTAATTCCACCCTCTGTTTCACTGTGTTTCTTCTTCCTATAAACACAGGAACTTGGCAGCAGTTCTTGGAGCCAAGAACAGTGGTTGCTAACATAGGAAGGATAATGCCAACAACGAGGCATTATTTCCAAGAAACTACAACAGTCAGGGTGAGGAAGGCTGCACAGTGGACAGACACTTGAGCTATTCAAACCCAGTTGTTAGCTTCAGTAAGAAATCTCTCCATAGAAAGTCGAAGGGAGTAGCGGTAAGTTGCATTTTATTAGACAGAGGTGGAATACATACACGTTATATCTTAATTTTACGTTCTTCTTGGTCAGACATATTAAGTGTACAGGTTTCCCATTTTTAGTCAAGAAAGAAATACACATTGCACAAAGCAACTGCATTCAACACTACAATAAGATACGTATCATACCCACATACCCACTTGAAGACTAGAAAGGTGCCCAGAAAGTTTTCAGTCATTCAGTGCACTAAAATAGAGATCAATAAAAAGAGTTAGTTACTGTTTAATGGTAAAATACGTTAAAAAAATTCAGGTGAATCTAGAATGAAAACTCATTACTTCCTTCAGTATGGCACCACTCTATTGTTTCATTATAAATTTGTAAAAGGCACCACACAATAAAACTGTAAAGCAAGGGAGAAAACAAAACCAAGCAACTTTCTATGATTTTCTTTCTGTACAAATACATATATATCTTAAGGCAGGTGTTTTTATGTGCAAAATACAAGTATACAGGTAAAACCAATGTTGGCATCACATATTCTTATACTCATTTCTTCTTTTAGCAGTAACATCAGTGTCCAAATGTACAGTACATTAAAAACACTTTTCTCTAACAGAGCTCAAAATAGAAGGCAGGCTGGGAATATGGCCCTGATAACAATTAGTTTTTAAATCTGCAGTGTTTTTATGTAGACCCCTTAAGACATGTACAAAGAGTCATTCTCTTTTTCTTATTGTCTCTTCCTTTAGGAATGTCCATATTAACTTGTTCACTATGTCAGGTTGATCCTGCTGGAGCCAGTGACTGGCTTCGGACAAAATAGTTAATCTGAAATGATTTTTAACATAAATCCGTGTAATTTCTGCCATCTCAACTTCCATAAATGCATCTCTTTCTCCCCATAACAGCAGGGTTGGCATGATGACTTCATGGTGCTGCAGAGGTAGGCAGCTTTAAAAATAAAACACACTCAGTTAGGTCTCATATAACAAAAAATCACTAAACCAGGTTTCAGCCAGCTTAGCTTTTGAAATCAACAGTGAATCTCACTGCAGGCTTTCTAGGTGCAAAGATAGCTTCTACAGTAGCAAGAAAACACTATTGTGACTCAAAGTCTTTGAATTGTTTTTAAGGATGGTGAATGTATTAGAAGATACTTTTATTGTAATGTCTGTAATCAGCAGTTGATTGCAACAGAGGGCTTATTTTTGGAGCACGATTGATGCTTCAGCTCAGGAGCCCCATGATCTCTGTAGAAGGGAATACAGAACAACATGGCCAGAATTTTTGTAGGTCAGTGCCTTTTCCCTTGGTAGATGAATGCTGTGGCAAATTTCTGAACCTGTATTATTTACTGCAGGTAGGTTTTAGTGAAATATGATGCTCTGAATCACATTTAGACTACAGTGTTCAAGGCATCTATCTACCCGAGTAGCCGAACTGCCTTACCACGAAATGCTTGTCCAGGAAAAGGCAGGCTGCCATTTCTGGCCACTATGGAAGATACCAGTTAGACTGTTTCAGACCTCCTCAAAAGTTAGTGTCATGTAGTACAGCTAAAAATATTTGCAGAAAAATACACTCTATAGACCAGTGATGTCTGAAATGCTGAACAGAATTCAATTATATTCACTCATCTATGAAATTGACGCTACATTCGAAGAACATCAGAGTTCCCTTTAGAAAGAGCTACAGTATGTTTTCGAAGGCCTTGGACTTGCATACCTACATCTGTATGCAGTGAAAGAAAACTGCTCCTTAAAAATTTGCTTTTCATGGAGTCATAATCTCTTTAAATCTGCAACATCGCAACCCAAAGATTTGGCAGACTAGAAAGCATTTAAAGATAAATACATTATAAGACATTTGAGGAATACTTTGAAGAATAGCCCTGAGGAAAATACTTTGAAGAAAGTAAAATGTTAATAAAAATTATACTACCACAATGACCTGTTTAAACTTAAAGTAAAAATTAATTATTTATTCTTAGTACAAGGATTTTAAGTGGAATATAAGTATTTCCTCAAATTAAATGTAGACATCAGAAAATACACAAGTAGTTTGAAATGAAAGACTGCTTCAACTTAAACCATAGTTACGCACCAGTATTTATTCCAGCTCATCTATCTCGGAGATGCCAAAATTTTATCTGATTTCTGCTTGAATTGCTTAATCTTACACACATACAGGAACAGACTAGCTGTGACAATTCAGAACAGATTCCATCTGGTCAGATACAAATCTTTATTATATTAATGCTCAAACATGATTTTTTAAGCCAATAATGTAGAAAAAAGATTTTTTGAACAAACTTTCGTGACATACTTAAGTGCTAGCCTGAAACTTAGGAGTTAGTTAAGAGACTGCTCTCTTTCCTCTCTGTAAAAAGGGAAAGGCAAAGAACATGTCATGCATTACCTTAAAATAAGTCAAAGAAATGGTGACTTTGAAGACATTCTTCATGTCTACTTATACATAATATTAAGACATACTAATAGAAGGTCATTTAAAATAAGAATTGAATTTCTTTTTAATTAGGAAAATTCTTAAAATTGCTTTTGTAGCAGTGAATTTAAAATCTCATTTTGCAGACAACCTGACCTCACCCACTGAACCATAGCTTATTCATCACATCATTTTTAAAGACTGGTAATCTTATGCTCTGATACAGTGCATTTAATCTCTTTACCTTTTAAATCAACTACCTTTGATCTCTTCACTATTTCTATGTGTATTTTTTCACTATTGCAGGGTTTACAGTTCTCCTTTTGTGTCCAACTGCCTTGCAAGATATATAGCCTCACTTAGGAAAACTCTGCTGGGCTTCGCGCAAGCGCTGCATGATAACAAAACCTAGGATTTTTATTCCAAAAGTGTTTGTATGTAAAACAGAGTGAAGGGAATGACTTCTGTGCTGTTTAAATGAGGTTGTCTTGGTGATGAATGGAAGTTGGGGATTTCAGTCATTTCTTTGGAAATAACTGTGCAGAAAAATCAAGTTCTGAAGAATTAAACTCCAGGTGGATAGTAATGAGTTGGAAACTTCTGACACACAGGCCACCAGTGCCAGTCACTGGTAGTTACGGTAAATACCAGTCATAAATGCTGCTTAATGGCTTATAGGGGAGGAAGTGCAAATGCCAATCCAGCTTTCATGTTTAAGGTTTTACATCCCATAAGGTGCCACCATCAGAACCAGTGGCAAGAAGTGAATGAGCTGAAGACTATTCTTTTCCTTTCAGTCCAAAGCCTCCTGCATTGTGGCTGACTTTGCCTAAAATAATATTCTCTGAATTCAGTACAGGTAACTTTCATTAGAGCTATAAGCCAGACAATGCGCAAACACACACACACAGTGGAATTAATAGCTATGAACATACTTTCTGATTAAAAACTTATACTAGGCTCTTTTTAGAGCATGAAGAGGCCTGAAACAATAGTTTAAACATACCCAACTCTTACGTGCATGTCATCTGAATCCCACAGCAATTAAGCTATCAGCTACTGCAGATATTTCATTGTTACTGTCAGGGAAGCATCTGGTTCATGTGCGTGCTCACTGATGTGAGGTGCTCTGGCAAATGCAAGGAACAGGGCTCAGAGCGCTCATGCCTCTCCAGCTTCCCCTTAGCCCTAACTTGGGGGCTAATGCAGTGCTATTGCAGGCCACGAGCTGCCTGTTGCCCTTGGACATCCCAACTGATGTCATCAGCCACTCTCTGAATAGCATTAAACATGTATACTGTTACCAGTACAAGCCATCTCATGCATTCCCCATTTGTGTCTGTGCTTGGCGTTACCTTGTTTAGAAGAGAATACCCCATCTCTCTACTTTCTCATTCCAGTTTTGTCTCTTTGCCTGTACAAGACAGCACCTAGCTTAGATCCCCATTTTCCTCACAGTATTTCCCTGCTAACTGCTCTCCTGACAGTGACAGCATGGAAGGCACAGAAAGGGCAGTAAAGGTGTCACTAAATTTGGACCAGGAAAAATTAAAAGTTCATCTAGTTCAAACATCTACTGTCAGAATTTAGGGAAGGAAGAGAATAGTAATTTTTAAAGAATATTGGGAAGCCGGTCTTGTGTTAGAGAAGCATGCAGAAGATTTAGCACTGTTAAAGACTGGAGGCAGCAAAGGAAAAAAGTTCAATCCCATTCTTCTTGGTAGAGTCCTTCCAGTTAGGGCTGCAAGTTGTACATATGTATATTGGTGTGTGATATTCAGAGTTAAAGACTTTCTGGCCCTGTTAGGTTTTTGGTGGGTAAAAAGGGGGCATCAGTCTCTAAGGCTAAGCCAGCTCCTTCCAGGAGAGTTCAAACTACCAGAAGACTGCTTGAGAAAATAAAGTATTAGAGATTAAGCTTGCAAAAATATTTCCTATTGTGATACTCTCTCAGTTTAGTCTGTGCATACTCCCTGCTACTTGCTTACTGCTGCCAGTGAGTCTGATGAGACCAATGCAGACCCCACAAGTTAGGGTTAGTTTTACACTTAGTTACAAATCCTTACCTCACCTTAGAAAAACCAAACCAAAACACAAACCCAGCCCAAACACTGTCAAACTAAAGTTAGACATGGTTTTGTAAATTTACAAGTGAGGGTAATGTACTTGGATGCCGTATTACCTAGTAGTAGTACTTAATAATAAGCTTTTTAAAGATATTAGACAATGTGAACTGTAATGCAAACAAGTAATCGATACTAATTCTGTAAGTATTATTTAGAGGTGGATTTTTTGGTTGCATGGGTCCTGTGCATGAGTCAGGCTCTTTGCAAAGATTGTCCTTGTCTGCACTCCGCTTGTGTCACATTTTTGTGTGGATAACTGATATAATTCACTTTGCATCATATGGCTTGACACTGAGTGCACTTGTTACCTGATGAGACTTCAGAGACAGGGGGGCGTTTTTCCTGCTTTAGCAGGAGAAGATGCAGTAACAGTGTTGGTCTTGAAGAGTCTCTAAAATATGTTACCTTTTCTTTAGTATGCTATACTGACCTGAAAATATTTCTGTAATGGTTAATGGGTCCAGTTAATGCTCCAGGTTGTGAAAAGACGTAGAGATAAGCTTCAATATCCTCTGCTGTTAATCTGCATCCTTTCCTTCCGATTCCAGTGGCCTGGCTGGTAAATAAACTTTTCAGAACCTACAATGGAAGCATAAAAAGCCACTACATAAGATAGGCAGAAAATGTGATTTCTCTCTTTCAACAAGACACATCTTTAAAAAATCTTATTTATACATTTTTTAGGTTTTTGGTTTAAAAACTTTTTTAGAGACCTATGTGCAAGGCTTAAGCTTTTTTTTCTGGTATAATTTGGTTCAGAATAATCAAGCACAGGCAAATACTAGTATTCCCAAGTTTCCCAGCATTGCACCCTGAGCTGCCACGTGCAGCAGGCAAAGGCAAGTGCAGGCACACACTTTTCTCTGGGATGGACCTCAGCAGCTGACAGGGCAAGAGGGAAAATGATTGAGGACCTCCCCAGCTCACTGTGCTTAGTGTGTATGCAACACTGGGAGCTCTGCACTGGGCTGTGTACATGTAGAAGGGTACATGTCTGCAGCTGGTTTTCCCCCTTCTCTATGTTTCTACTTATTTTTTAAGGTTATGCAGTGTTGGCCTTGCTGGTTGCTCAGGCAGAATTTATCACCTGGCTGAATGTGATGCCCAGACTCCCAGGCTGCTTGCCCTGTCCAGGCTCTGAGGGATAAGAGGAAGTCCCACCACACACAGGGGCCTCAATAAGTCAGCTCCAGTTCCCCGGGCATCAAATATGTCCCTCTGGCATGGGCACAAGTCAAACCAGCTGGTCATCTGGGTGGAGTATCTCAGAAATGCAAAAGCAGAAGTTAATCTCAGAGGCTCTATGTACTTATATCCTACTCATATGTAATGCTTAAAAAGAAAAAACAGAAAGCTCCATTTTTTTCGAGTAATTCTAACTACATCAGAAGAGATCAACGTGGGTGGCAACTCTCCCATCACTCACAGTTAAATATATAAACAAGAGCACTCATTTTGCTCACCTTGAAATCATTTAGTGTAAACATGAATTCAGGAAACCATGGCATTTGGAAAAAGAAGTAGTAACCAGATTTAATCAATTGTGATGGATGTCGTAGAATGTATTCTGAAACAAAAATGCCCATGAATTAAAAATGGAAACTGATGACTCAAAATTACTGCTAATATTACTATTTTTAAACTTAAATGAATGTTTTAAAAGTACTGCATTAGAGCATGCTATGTGACAAAAGATGATTATTATTTCAGGAGTAAGTATATGATATGGCCATTAGAACATACTCCTTTTAGATGTGCTAATACAGTCAGCAAACCAGAAGCCTGCCAAATGTTGGGTGAGGGAAGCGACATTGGAGAGTTTAACTGCTTGAGAAGTTTTCACTTCAAGATCTATTTGTGCAGCGAGCCCAAAGCATTTTTTTTCAGCTGTGGAATACGAGGCATAAATACAAGCCTTTTTCTGTCATCAAAACTGTGGTGCACAGAAATCTGTAGCTGATAATCCACTTACATTCTAGAGACAGCATCAATCCTGTTCACAAAAGTAGAGAATTGTTCTAGCAGTTGTCTTCTTGGCTATTTCAAGAACCGTAGCCAAGGTTACGTAGTGTAACTTATTAAAGACATTGGAGCATATATAACAAAAGAAAATGATTCGCCAAATCTGCATTAAGCCTTTTAGTCTTTTTTTCTCAATTGTAACTATGTCTCTGGTGAGTTGCAAGAGCCAGCACTGACATTCAGATACCCGATTTCCTCAAAGCAAGCACAGAATGCATGCAGCTACTAGGAAATGTAGAACTAGTATTTACATGTAGAACTAGAATTTACATCTGTAAATTCCTTTACAGATGCAAATTCAAGAAAGCAGAATTGCACTCCTAACATGGGAGGTCTCTCTGAAATATTCTGACTGCGTAAGAATGGATTTTAAAACAGTAAACTGAAGTGTCAGCTATCTTCTAAGTTTTCATATCTTACACATTCTTAAATTGCATCACACGTTCCATTTTTCCTTGGTGGGCCATCATCAACACTGCTTGCTTTACTTCTCTGCACAATTTATAAACTGGATATTTTCATTTAATCCATGGTAGAAGAAATTTGAGCCGGGGCGACTTTATCAAGCTATAGAACAGATTTTGTACTTTAACAAATATGCAAACAAATGCTAAGAAACACTCTAATAAAATATATTTGTCTTCTATACAGCCTGGCTCATGCTCTCAATGAAAATACTACAAAAAGCTCCTACTTGCTCCAGTGGTGGTGAACAGACCTTTCCTTGGGTAAGTGAGACTTTACTACCTGCCAAATGTTCTTTAATATCTTACGATGGTGCCCAAGAACACTGTGAGAACAATATGTGTGAATGGTTCTGATTCCACAGTGGTGTAAGATCTGATTTTTATTCAGCTGTAATGACAGTTAATGAAAATTAAATCTGCATTGAATAGCCTTAACTATTGAAATGAGCTGACAGGCTAAGGTCAGCAACCGAAGTCATTAGAATTAGTGAGATGCTGCTTTCATTTCAATTACTGAATACGTATCTAATTCCTATGAAATCTTTTTCCATAATAAATGTAAATATAAAATTAGTGTTTTTCATAAATGTAATTCTGGGTAGTACACAAGCTCAAAGCCTGTCACACAATACTTCTGCCAGTGCTCCTAAATCCTTGTTTCAGCTCACTGCTAGTCCATTCCTGAGCCTCTAGTAAGAACACGAAGAGGCTCTCTTGTTCCAATGAATTTTGTCCCAGATCATAATAATGACAACAAATTGTCACTTTTCATGTACATCAGGATTAAATTCTAATGCCTGATTCATATTTATACAAAGGCTGTTTTATGCAGATTTAATAATGCATTGAGGGTTTTACCTAGGTGTAATGCAGTATACACCCTCCTTCAGGGAATTCTATTTTGTCGGAGTATATAAACCAGATTCACAAGTTTGAGAATTGTGTTTCTCTGCCTTCAAGGATTAAGATAAGTATCAGTAAGTTTGTTTACAAGCACTCCTATTTCCAAAACTCAAATACTTGATACCTGGCTGCTTCATAACAGTCCAGATTGTGAAAGGCATTGCTTACTGGCAAAGCAACATGTGAACATCTAAAGGGCACGTAGCTGGTTCTTCTTTAGCAACCTCAAAGCAAACACAATCATAATGAAAATGGAGATACTCTGGATTAACAAAAACGACTACAAAACTCACCTGTAAACACAGAAGGATGAGGGAAATTAACCACAATCAGCTTAGTCACCATTTCAGGGTAGCATATAGCCACTAACCAAGCGATCATTCCTCCCCAGTCATGGCCAACCAACACACATTTGTTGTATCCTACCATATAAACAGAGATGTGTGGGTTTATGTCAGTGGAATTTGCATCCATACAAATTACCACATGCATTAAAATCATTACTAGGCAAAATAGGTGGTTCAGCACATTTATTAATGTCATTAATAACTATTTAATACTGCACTGTCTCCATAATTAATGGCTAGAAAAAATAGTGCACTATTATAGTTAAAAAATTCACAAATAATTACAACTACTTAATTGGACTAACAATTACACTTTAACTATGCCACCTCAATGCCAGACTAAAGTCAGTCAGTATCCAAATGGCCACCCTGTTCTCAGCCAATGCAGGGTCGGCCATGCAATTCAACTTGCAGTCATTATGATGCATGTATATTTGTCATGTCTAGGGAGTTTGGAGTTTGAAACTGCAGACAGAAGGACTGAGAAATCTCCTAAGTCTGTCCTGAACAAAAATAATCCTTACGAATTTCTCTGAGTATGGGAGGTTATCTAAGCACTGAACATCATCATTATGCAAAAAAGTGGGCATTATACTTAATAAGCATGTATACATACATCATTTATATATATACACACACATAAATGCACACATTTATATACTTAGCAGGCCTGTAGCTTCTCTCCATATGCTATTTTGATGGCAGTTTTTAACATTCTTGGCATTCACATACTTATTTTTCCATCAATAAAAATGGTAATTTAACAGCAATGAAAGGGGGGAAAAAAATCATGACTGACTTTTAGAAAGCCTAACCACTCCTCCTTTAACTACTGCTGGGATATATAATACATACCAATGACAGATACCATCACCCTCCTCCCTGAGGATTGTAATGCTGAGCACATAGATTACAAATGAAATGCATAAAAGTCAATCTGTTCATACAGTTTGCCACAGTTGTCAAAGCACCTTAGAACCCCTCTTGAATAGAAACATTTTGGAGCACTTTTGAAATAATCGAGTTCTCCAGAAGAATTTAACCTGGGGTTAGAACAAACAAACATAACAGACCTCAAAATTTCTTCTTTGAAAGCATTTTAAATCCCTATGAAATTGACGTAGGATGAGATCTCTTCTCAAGCATAACCATGGCATTACCATGGAGATTAACAGAACCAGCCAAGTTTGGAAAATGTAAACATAGTGTGGGGATGTTTGAGGTATTTTCCCCAGAAAATGAAGTGATCTATGAGCTGAGCAGTTTTTCTTCTACTAACGCACCTAGAGATTCCAGAATATCCTTTATGTCTGTTATCAGACAATCTAACTTGTAATTTTCTTTGTGAGAAGGAGCATCTGTTTCTCCATAACCTCTCAAATCCAGGGCCACCACTCGATATTCACTTTTAAATTCCCGCAATTGATGGCGCCAAGAATACCTAATGAAGGGGAAAAAAAAGGAGTTACAAGGTCGAGCAGTATGATACCAAATGCACTCAAGGATTTTGCTTTCAAATAGCTGAGGGTAAATTATCATGGCTTTGTTTGCAGTGACATTCTTTTTCCTTCCTGTGCTATGTTGATGGTCCTTTATGGCTCTTGTAGTTTTGTGATCCCTTCTTGAATTCCCCAGTAAGGAAGTGTGACTACCAGAAAGGGGGCATAGCCAGAGCCTGGGTGTTTTAACAGTTCCTGTATT
The DNA here is from genome assembly GCA_024733675.1 of Psilopsiagon aymara. NCBI lineage: Eukaryota > Metazoa > Chordata > Aves > Psittaciformes > Psittacidae > Psilopsiagon > Psilopsiagon aymara. Next base: position 5,735 of record JANRGW010053845.1, on the reverse strand, counting down.
CTGGCATGGTTCCTTTGATGCAAAGGAAGCAGGTATAAACCAGAACACAGAGAGGACTAGTCTGTTTTGTCTTTGGAGCTGTAGCATCATCTAAAAAATAAGGTCGGAAAAGATTTCTCTTCTCTCCGGCTTCTCCCACACACATTTTGATGGAATAGGGAAACATGCTTCAAGGCATGTTTGTTTTGTGGTTTAGTTTGGGTTTTTTTCAGAAAAGGAATATCAGATAATTAATACACCAAATAAACCACAGAAAGAAGTACAATGAATAACAAATTAACTTAGCGAAGTTTATATGATTTATATTATATAAGTGCACTTTCATCCGTGTCTCTATTCTACCAGAATTGTTTCAGAATAATCTCTGAATGTGTTGCTACTACACAAAGTATTTCATTGCTTGTGTCTCTATGGAAAAGAGTGATGACATTACACACACTAAAAAACATAAAATGAAGAACTTGGGCAAAGGCCTGCGTTATTCCTCATTTATGTAGTGACTAGGTATGTGTTATGAAGCAAAAATAGCAAGAAAATGGTGGGTCTCATCCTGCAAGAACAGCCCTTCAGCTGTTAGGGAAACCAAATAAATTTCAGGATAGCCACTACCAAGACACAGTCTTATCTTACACTGCAATAGAAAGATACACAAAACCCAAAATCATTCTAGCCATATTTATAATAGTTTCATGCCTCTGTGCAGGGATCCAGCTTTTACTTCTGCTGTTGTTTCAACAGTCTCAAATAATAGATACGTTAAGGTTTGAATCATCAGGAATCGTAACAGTGGTGCACAGATTTCTACCTTAATTCAAAGTATCGCACCACTGGATCTTCTACTTCAGCTTTGCCTCCAGCCTATTAGGACACCTGAACATAAGTAATACTACAGCAACACTCATTAGTTACAGAGATTTGTATTCATATAAACAGAACAGTCAGAATGTTTTCATTTCAGTGCTATATAATGCAAATACAAGATGTAGCTGAGATCTCCAGAAATAAAATTTGTAAAGGCATTATGCAATGGTTTGGGAGCTGAATTTGCCATGGTAACTGTTGTAGCTACCCTATATAATTCAGTAAGAAGAAACAATGAGGCCCATAAATACACTATTTTTGTTTTCAGAAAATATCTATTTGCTATTCTCATCTTCTGCTTTCACAGCAGTCCATCAATCACTGAATGTCTGACCTACCAAATGGGTAGGTTTTCTATTCAAAGAAATCCTTTTCCCACACCTAAAATGTGGATAAACTGGATACCTGTTTTACAAGCAGAATTTGGAAATACTGGTGAATGCTTTCACATTCCTAAAGTTGAAACATGGAAACTACTTTGTGACTTTGTGATCACATTATTTCTGAAAGCCAGCTTGTAAAATATGTAGCCACTCACACACAATTCTTACAGGCACCCAGCTGTGCCAACACAATTCCCAATTCCAAATATTATATCATTGCCTTTCCACAACATCAATACTGATTTTCAAGTTCTCATGCATCTAAAGCACTAGGTGACTCTGGTGCATGATACTCTTGAGTGATCTTTCACCATCAGCCATTCCCAGTCACATACCAAGGTCAGTATTGGCTGGTTATTTTTGTCCTATTTATAGCATTTCTAACTGTGAATCATATCTGATTTGGGGTTTGTTTTTTTCATTTGTGATTTTTTTTCCCTGGCCAAATGATAAAAGTTTGATGGTGTTTTAAATATCTCTTGCTATTTTATATTGTGCTCTCACAATGATCTCTGTATTCTTGCATAAACAATTCTTCACTGGTTAAATTGCCAAAGCAACACCAGTACTTGTAACTTGACTGTTTTATAGACTATGGACATGTAGTCTTCTTTTTGTATACATCTCTAAAAATTATGCTCTTGATGGTCCCAGTGACCGGTATAACACTTTCTTACTCATTCCTTTTGACTGGCCAGATAATACAATATAGTAGCAACAGTCACTTAAAGCATGACTCACCACTCTCAACTGTAACAATGGCTTTCTGCCTTTTGTAGAATAATATACTGGATCTCAGCAGAATATGTGTGTAAAATGCACATTTTCTGTTATTATTCCTGCTGTGGGGGAAATCTGCTGCAGCCTCAGCTGTCTAACTGTTAGAATATGAGTTATACCAGGTATACTTACTGTCTGCATAGAATATGCATCCCTCATCTGTCTTTTAAAGTTTACACTTTCAATTCTTTTATATAGCAATTTATAATTAGAACGATCTACTACTTTGAAAATTGATCTTAAATTAAATACGGCTTTGTGCCACCATCCTCAAGGTGATTAGTACCCAAAGGAAATTGCTAAGGGAAGAGGACTGACCTCTGTTTTACCCGGGTCAACTTATCATTCATGGCCTGAATCCAGCTGGAAAGATCAGAGTTCCAACAGTGGCCCCTACCTCCATATCTGTGTTTAGAAAGGAAGAGGATCATTTGACTTGCTGTATGACTGGCATTACTTCTACCTCGTTCCCTTATTGGTTTTTTTTTTGTGCATGTCCTTTAAGCCTCACTAGTCAAACCTGGCAATGACAGCCTTAGCAATTTGGTTAAATCATTAGGCACAAGGCTGCTTTTCATTGTTATAAGCAAATATTTAGGATTGGGTTTGATTCATCATTCATCTTGTGATGTACTAATAATAGAACCTTTTTCCCTGAGTAGCATCCTGAAATTAGGCTGCACAATAGCCTATAGAGCTCAGAGTTCTTCTCCTCCCCCAGTTAAAAACTGATATATAGTGTTTTTAATAAATGCAGCAATTCAAATTGCACTTAAAATATAATGGATCCTTATTTTAATATCCTCTACTATAATTCATAAGTTGAGCCATATAGTAAAAACATTACTCAAACAGGAAATTCATTAAAAATGAGAGTTCCTACTTCAGGTTTGACAAAAAGTGTACATACTTGGGAAAAAATGGGTTGACAATACAAAGAAAGATGGTTGGTTTGCATCAGGAATATTTTGTGGGTGCTTCAGATAAAAATGTTTCAGTGTTTTTTCCCTACTAAAACTCAATGCCATTAGTTGGTACTCATAGATACAGAAAACGGATCACGCTGGGGATACTTAAGCTGAGGTGATCACTCTGGGATGTCTTAAGCAGCCTCTTTTGTACAAGGAAAGCGCGTAGAGAGTTTTACCAGAATTCTGGAAAGCCATGAAGCAGCAACATGAGTGGTTTACCCCTTTCTCCAGCAGCCACATAGTGGAATCTTAACCCTGAATCCTAAAATGAGAAAAAAAGAAGTGTGTTTTTATTGCAGCATAGAACTGCTATACTGAGATTTCAGAAAGAATATGTTTGCAGACAGTATTCTAAGAAACAATACGCTGCCCAAAATACCAGTTTTTGAAGCTGAAGATACAGTATACTTTAAATGCACCTCTGATCTTTTGGTTAGTTCGTAAGGTTATGCAGCTATTTAAAACCATCATATTGCATTCTGGCACAGCAAAGGGCTGCCTGAATTCTTAAGGACCAGAAGCAATCCAAAGTAAGTAATTAGAAAGCAAGGAGGTTTTGCATGGTTTTAGTGTTCAAGGTTTCAGACTTGCTTCAGAAAAGAAACCCTTAATGCTATGATCTTCTTTCCGCCCTGACTATAGTCAATATTTCTGATGCATCTTTTAAGAAAATGGGTCTTGTGAGAATTACCAGCAGGCAAGTTCCTCATTGTTAGCAGGGCTGAGGCTGAACTCTGAAATGCCTTTGAAATGAACGGATATCCACAAGCTTCCACTAACTCAAGGTCAAAGCCAGTAGAATTTAAATAAGCTGAAATGATGACCCAGAGGGTTTACTGAATTCTGGCACAGAAGTGGACACAGAAGTTGGGAAAGAGCTAGCTCACAAAACACAACGTGCTGTTCAGAAGTCATGTGAAGGAAACTGCAGGAATGATGGCTACATAGCCCCAGAGCAAATGTCAGAGCTTGCACTAGCCCTGCTGTTTTGTAAAGGGAAGAAAACCCCCCTGTCTTTGCTGTATGCCAAGAGCTTGGATCAGGCCAGGGGTCACAAAAGCAAATGAAAACTTTTTCTTGCCATAGATGCTTCATATTCTCTGAGCTACCTCAGCACTCATCAATCACTAACCAGCTATGAAAACATTAAACTACAGCTTGATTCTTGAAAGGGCTCTGAACAGGGAACATTTGGATATTTTTTATACTCATTATACTCACTAATAGGTACTTTTGGTCAGTTCTGCCCAGAATTACACTGATAGTTCTCCTCTGGGCTGCTAATGAAGTCCCTAGAGGAAGAACTAAATTCCTGGCAAATTTCAGAGCCATCAGATCATCTTCACCATTCCCCACATCACTCTACCTTGGATCCTTTTATATTTAAAAAAGTACAAGTTTCTCAGTTTCCTTCCACAGTTGCTCTCCTCCGTTCAGTGAGCAGCGGCTGAGCCTTTCTCCATCCCGCTGCTTTCAGTCTCTGCCCTCTAGGGATTCACCCTCAATATTTTTATTTTAATCTACTTCTTGCTTTTAAGGACATCCCCTTCCATCGTACAAATTCAGTCACCACCAGCAGCAGTTTAAATGTCACATGCCCCAAACTAAGCCCATCCTCTACCTTTTCTGTTGCTTTCGCTCCCCTTTCTTCTGCCCCCCCAACAGACATAAGATGTTGCCATCTCTTCTGAAACAGACTTTTTTCTTTGTTTTGTTGAAACCTGTACAGATCTGTGGGATGCATGTGCTTGGAAAGCAACACATTAGCCTGCTGTTATCCATCAGAAAGAGTTTTGTATCTCCTGAACTGAGTGACAGACTGTCATGTCGACAGCAGTTTGATTTGCCCCCAAATGCTCTCTTATTATCACCATTCCCCTTGCTTCTCCAGCAACCCATTCATTCACTGCTCGGTGCTATAGGGAAAAGGAACATGGCATATGAGGAAAATGGCACGCACATGCCTCCTCATGATGTCAGGAAAAGCAAACAAGCGAATCATGCGAAACTGAGAGGCTCACTAATTTATATTAGTACTGGAAGAAACCCATCTGCACAGATCCCTGAGAGCTGAGGTCTCCGTGCTTACTTCATTGAAAATAACAGTTGGCAGTATTTGCTGTGCGTTCTCTGCTCACCTACAGCTACAAGGAAACCGATCTAATCATACAGCTTCACTAGAGCATTTGGCGGAGGAGCAGCTCTCAGGTGGGGATCAGAGACAGGTATAAAAGCTGAGCGGCGGCTTTACCTGTCCAGGGCTTACCCTTTCACTCTACGATCTCCCCACGAGCCTGGTGCACGACAAGCGCTCCCGGGCAAACCCTGAATACCAGAGCGAGCAGAGCAACGGAGGGTGCGGGAGCGAAAAGACACCGCCGAGGGCTCCGCGCCCCGGCCGCCGCCGCTTCCTCCTGGGGCACCGGGGCCCTCGCCCTCACCTTGATCCGGACGTAGCAGTGGGTGCCCAGGGAGGGGTCGTTGAGGCAGGCGGGGGGGTTCTCCCTCACCACCCAGCGGAAGGTGTCTCCGGGTCGCCGGCCGATGCTCCAGAGCAGCCGCAGCCCGGCGATGCAGGCGCACACCCCGCAGTAGCTGTACACCAGCGCCCAGAACAGCAGCGCCCGGGCCGCCACCATCACCCGGCGAGCGGGCGGCGGGCACGCAGCGCCAGGTCTCGCCATCGGGCCCCTCCGCCGCCGCCGTCCCGGGCCCGAGCGCCGGGGCCGGGCCCCGCGTG
>JANRGW010053844.1:345-25806 GCA_024733675.1 Psilopsiagon aymara | reverse complement strand
GCAGCCTTCTCTTCTCCAGGCTGAACAGCCCCAACTTTCTCATCCTATCTTTATACGGGAGGTGCTCCAGTCCCCTGATGATCTTCGTGTCCTTCCTCTGCACTTGTTCCAACAGTTCCATGTCCTTTTTATGTTGAGGACACTGGAACTGCACACAGTACTTCAAGTGAGGTCCCACGAGAGCAGAGTAGAGGGGCAGGATCACTTCCTTCAACCTGCTGGTCACGCTCCTTTTGATGCAGCCCAGGATACAGTTGGTTTCTGGGCTGTGAGCGCACGCTGCATCCAGCTCATGTTCATTTTCTCATCAACCAACATCCCCAAGTCCTTCTCTGCAGGGCTGCTCTGAATCTCTTCTCTGCCCAGCCTGTAGCTGTGCGTGGGATTGCTCCGACCCAGGTGTAAGACCTTGCACTTGTCATGCTTAATCTTCATCAGGTTGGCATCAGCCCACCTCAGAAGCGTGTCCAGGTCCCTCTGGATGGCATCCCTTCCTTCCAGCGTATCGACCGAACCATCCAGCTTGGTGTCATTGGCAAACTTGCTGAGGGCACCCTCAATCCCACTGTCCATGTCACCAACAAAGATGTTGAACAAGACCGGTCCCAGCACCAATCCCTGAGGCACACCACTCGTTACTGGTCTCCAGCTGGACATTGAGCTATTGACCACAACTCTTTGTGTGCAGCCAACCACCCAGTTCTTTATCCACCGAGTGGTCCACCTATCAAATTGATGTCTCCAAAACTTAGAGACGAGGATGTCGTGTGGGACAGTGTTGAACACTTGGCAGAAGTCCAGATAGATGACATCAACTGCTCTACCCCTGCCCATCAGTTCCGTAGCCCCAGCTAGAAATCTTGATATTGCTACATTATTTTTTAATTTTACCGGACGATGATGAAAGGGAGGTGAGAAGGAGGGTAATGGCATCTAAAGGTCATTGAGTTGCTCTCTGGAGGTGCTGACCTATTTTAATTGCTGGATAATTACTAGGTTTCTAAAAACTTCAGTGCTGTCATCGCAAGTAGTGTGGCTGTCATGGCTGTCACTGGTTGATGACAAGCCTCCGTATTTATGTCTCTAGTAGAGACTATAATTTGCTACTGCTTGGCACTACTGCCTGATTGATACTTTGGGTAACTCTTAAAGTGTTATGGTTTTGATTGTGTAACTTGCATTTTCATGTACAGTTTCTGGAAAGTATGGCTTGAGGCAGCTTGCACAAAATAAATCTTTGGTGTCTGCAGAAGTGAGGACAGAGGTGTGATTTTGTGGTGGAAGAAGAAACTGTTGGTTAAACATGTATATCATTGGCAAATGCACCCACCCTTGCTACTGCTGAATTGCTGATTTGAAAAGTTTCTGTTATAGAAGGAGAAAGAACTACTTCAGAGTTTTACAGGATTTAATTCCTTGCAGCCTTTTTCAGGTGATGCTGTTACAGATTCGCAGTAGGCAGTATTTTAAACAGGTCTTATTAGTTTCTTTAACAATGTCATAGTTACATAAATTGGTATGAGCAGTTGGTTTCTGAAATGCTGATATTCACTTGTTGCCTGAGCGTACTGACTTAATTACTGGTTTAATTTCAGGTTGAGGATGAACCGAACAAAATATGTGAATCAGACAGGATAGCCATTAAAGCCAACATAGTGCCCTTGATGCTTAGCAGCCCAGAACAAATACAGAAGCAGGTAATATGTCAATTCTTGGTTGTGTTTATGAAGCTTTTGGAGTATTTCAAGCATGTCTAGAGGCTCTGGTTATTAGCAGAATTCAGTCCTGTTGCCAGCAAGGTCATCCTGATCCAAATAACTTGGAGTGTATTGTTATGGCTACCTCTGCCTGCTTTTATTTTGTTTTTAAAAATGCAATTAAAATATAATCTTATAGCTAAATTCTAGTATTAGGCAACTAAATACAATGTGACATTTCTTGTGGTGAAAAGTAGTAGGTATTTAATACAATGATTTTTGAATCTGACAACAATAACAGGTATTTTCCCAGATATTTGCAGCATCTTGTGTGATTGTGAGGAACCCGCTGTTTATATCGTGTAATGGTTATGTTTCCTTTCCAGTTAAGTGATGCTATTAGTATTATTGGTCGGGAGGACTTCCCTCAGAAATGGCCAGACTTGCTGACAGAAATGGTGAATCGCTTTCAAAGTGGAGATTTCTATGTCATCAACGGAGTCCTTCGCACTGCTCACTCTTTATTTAAAAGGTATTGGAAATAAGGGAGTTAGTACATGGATTGTAAAACTGCTGTTTAACTCCGCATTTTTACCCTGAGGCTTAATTTTTTAGGTGTACAAAGCCTACAGTTGTGGCTTCTACTTACACTTCCTGATTTTTTTCAATAAGACTTTAAGTGCTTGACAGATTTACACCTTGCATGGTCTTGAGCTATGTTGTTTAGTTCCTGTTTACTTGAGAGTATTTGTTTCAAGGTCCAGTACTTGAATTGTACACAAGTTAATTTGGTAATGTATATGAATACTGTATTCTCTCGTCCCATGTATTTCTCTTCCATTTCTCAGGTACCGCCATGAATTTAAGTCAAATGAATTATGGACAGAGATCAAACTTGTCCTCGATGGCTTTGCTTTGCCCTTGACAAATCTCTTTAAGGTATTTCTCATTGAGTCTTCTAAAACAAGTTTAAGTTTTGAAATGCTTATTGTGAATACTGTAAAATGAAAACTTAGGAATAATTGCTTTGAAACTTTAATGGGGTTTGAACTGAAGGGGAGGAAAAGGAACTCTATTTTCTGGTTTAAAAAAGAAATAAAGTTACATGAGTTTTCAATGCACTTGCCAATGCGGTTTGTGTGTGTTACATGACTGGATCTTATGTCTTTTTCCAGGCAACTATTGAACTTTGCAGCACACATGCAAATGATGCTAGTGCTTTGAAGGTTCTCTTTTCTTCCCTCATTCTAATTGCGAAGCTGTTCTACAGTTTAAATTTTCAGGTGAATCTCCTTGTTCTTCTAATAATTCTGCTTTGATATCGTGAACCTGTTATGCTCTTATTTAGAGGATCAGTTTGAGGCAGCTTTTAAAGCCATGCTTTATCACAAAAATAATAGTTGACAGTCTGCATCAATGCTGGAGTAAAGGCACAGTAAGGTGGGGTTAGTTAACACATTAGCTTGACCCTATCTAAACAAAAGTTCAAGGGAGGCTAAGCTGGTGTCATAGCAAGGAGGTGTTGTACAGGTAGCTCTCAGAGTATGAGCTGCGAAAGAAGTCAAATACCTGAATTTGTACTCACTGTGCTCCCTAATAAATGTGTCTATACTGACATGAACTGAGGCATGTAGATGAAAGTCAGTTAAAAGCTTGTAGCTCTGTAGCACTGTAACAGTGAGTAATTCTGGTAGCAGTGTGGGGTTTTTTGTTTTGAAACTGAATTGTAATTTCTAACATCATTAAATAAATGTACTGTATAAAAAATGCTAAAAAGCTACTTTGAGGTTTTAGTGTCTCAACCTGAACATGAGTTTGTGAAGTGCGATGATCATGCCTTGATTGCTTGGGCTGTTTTTCCATATTGGGCCAAAGAGGAAGCTGGAATTGAAAGGGAGGCTTGTGCTTTCCTGTTCTGAGAGTAAGAAGCAATAATGATCTTTCTTTACAAAACTGTAGGCTGTATAGGGTGTGAGCCACTAGTTTATTTGGAAAAACTGTATTCCAAAGCCTCTATCTGGAGGGATTTCATTTGGGAGGAGGAGGGAGAAGTGTTTTGTTTTGCAGACTGTTTTCCACACTTTGTGGTCCCTAATTATATTGAAAGATGGATACATACTACTTACAATGTAGGTGTGTTATCTAAGCAATGCAATCAGAAAGTAAAATCTAGATTTATGCTTTTCCTTCACAGGATCTTCCTGAGTTTTTTGAAGATAACATGGAAACGTGGATGACAAATTTTCACACTCTCTTAACTTTAGATAATAAACTTTTGCAGACTGATGTAAGTACTGCATAAACCTGGTTAGCTTCTGTGTAGTGTAGAGAGAGAACTTAGATCTAACTGTGAACAATGCAATGTTTCTTTTGCTGGGTAAGCAAAGGAATAGAACGATGATACGGAGATAGGGTTTAAGAGGAATTGCGTTGGCTAAATTTGAGGTCTGATTCTTGAACTTGTATCCCAGTTACAGGCATACCCAGCTGTGCACGGAAAGCAGATTACAGATACTCATCAATGAGTAGATTCTCTAAGGGACTTCTTCTGAAGTAACCTGGTCTTTAGAGTCGAGAGTGCTCAGGTTTTCTGTATCTTTCAACTGTTTCAGTGCACTGTGTTTTAGAAAACAGGGTATCTTAACTTGAAACAGTTGAACATAGAAGGCATGACATCCTTAAGTATTTCAATTTAGTATTTTGTCTAGTTATAAGAAATAGTAATTTTACATGTGAAAGATGATACCAAGTCATCAAAGCTCAAATGAATTTTGTGCAAGCTTTCTCCATTTTAGATGTCTTAGAGATGCAGTACAATAGTTTGCCACGTGGTGGAGACAAAGCAAATCTATAAGTTTCTTTCCATAAGGAGGCATATTAAGTGTATTCTGTGCTAGAGTTTCACAATTGTTTCAGTCTGATGCTGCTGCTGAGAGAAGCCTTGTTGCTCTTTTCTCTTGTGTCTGGGGCTATTTCCCAGCACAGACATTCATGCAGCTGTGTGCTGAATTGGAAGTGATAGGCGTTAAAACTGAAAAGTGGGACTGGGTGGGGAAAGAACTGGGGTGGTGTTTGGTTGTTTAGGGTTTTGTTTGTTTTAATTCCAGCTCAGTTTCCCAATTCACTTTGCTTTGTGGTTCCATGACCATCTGTGCTGGTATGGGGAATGGGACTACTTTTATGGCTGCTCCCTTTTGAAGTAGCAAGATACAATGTCTTCTAAGCATATTGTTTTCAGTGCCTTGTGTTGTCTTGTTTTCCTGTTAGATTTGTAAATTAATTTCATGTCAAACTGCATCAGTTCTAAATGATTTAAAGTGCATAGTACTTTCATTAGGAATGTATGTATGATTTATAACTTGCAGTGCAGTTCCAGTATACTTCAGCAAAATACTGTAATTGAAGGGAGGTGAGAGGGATTTCTTTCACCTGTTTGGAACAAGCTAAAATAACAGCTTAAATACTTCCTTAAAGTGTGTCTATACTTCTATGTAGTGTTGAAGTTTGGATGTTTTAAGTTGTTAGTTTTGTTCTATGTGAGGATGAAGAGGAAGCTGGATTACTGGAGCTCTTGAAATCACAAATCTGTGATAATGCTGCTCTGTATGCTCAAAAATATGATGAAGAATTCCAGCCCTACCTGCCGCGTTTTGTGACAGCCATCTGGAATCTGTTAGTCACAACGGGCCAGGAAGTGAAATATGATTTGGTAAGTTGCTGTAAACTGATTTTGTTAAGCCTAATAGTATATTCTGTGATTCTGCGATTCTGTGATTAGAAGTTGGTCAGATATGCTAAACCTCATGTTCTGTTTGTGTTGTTCTAGCTGGTTAGTAATGCAATCCAGTTTCTGGCCTCTGTTTGTGAGAGACCCCATTATAAGCATCTGTTTGAAGACCAGAATACATTGACAAGCATCTGTGAAAAAGTTATTGTTCCCAATATGGAATTTAGAGGTAATTCTTTGAGACTTAAGTTTTCAAAGACACAATAATATCTTACTGTAATTATGATATGTTGCTTTGCTGGACTAAGAATTGAGGATTACTTCGTGTGTACGTTAGTACTAGATTCAAAACCAAGTTTCTGTAACTTATTGCTGTCCTAAGTAGAATTGTGTGAATAGAAATTTTTCTGTCTTACTTTTCAATTTGAGATGCTATTATAGGAAATCTAGGCTGTGTACCACTAATAACTTTTCATGCTTAAAGTTTGTATCAAGGAGTACAAATAGGTGTGGATATTAAGCCTACTAAATTGCGACATCTGTTTATCCAGGTTTGGATGGAGTCACATTGATCCTAGTATATAAAATGCAGTATATATTGCAGTGATAGATGCTTCCCTCTTTAAGCGTGTGAGCCAGGAAGTATCTTTAAATGCACTTAATGTTGAATATGTCTTACCTCTGTTCGTCTGTGCTTTTCCCGATTTTTCAGTCTGGAATGTGTCAGCTTGGGAGTATGGAAGAATAATTTGTGAGGCAGCAGCGGGCTAAGCAGGCTGATCTGGGTGCTTCTGATTGATTTGAATTAGTGTTATAGAAAAGTACTTGGAAGAAATAGCAAGTTGATGGTAGTACACCTTTTATCGTAAAAAAACACTGGAGACTTCAGTATTTAAATCTCTGCATTTTATATTTCAGCTGCTGATGAAGAAGCATTTGAAGATAATTCTGAAGAATATATAAGAAGGGATTTGGAAGGATCTGGTAATCCGCAGATTTATACTAAGAATACTTGGTCTTTAAATATAGCTCTGAAGAGCTGAAACAATTTACTGAAGCTTTTGTAATTGATTTCTTAAATTGGAAAGGTTCCCCCTCTCCTCCAAGAGTTTTATCCAGGTTTTGATCAAGTCTGCTGTCACGATTTCCCATCACAGTGTCTTTTTGTTTTGAGCAGTGGTCCTATAGGCTTTTTTCCTTAGTTGGATTGGTATGTCTCCTGCACTGCACATGTTCTCATTTCAGCAAATATAGCCTGTAAGTCAGCACGGAATAGTAGCCACAGTTGTGTATTTAGTTCCTATGCATGGAGTTTTAAATAACATGGAGAGACTGTGCCTGTATTTAGTAGTCTGTCATGTTTAACTGAAATTCTGACTGGTGTTGCATGCAAGTCTGTGATCCAGCCAGCTGGACACCAGCCAGCCCTTGTACACAGGCACTGTGTTCAAACCAATACAGTAACCACCCTGGAAATACACTGATGTGCTAAGAGAGCTACTTGATTTTCTGATTGTGGCTGTCTGGGCTTCAGCCAGGTCAGAGCACAAATGAACCAAATCTCAGTCTGTGTGACAGTTCTGGATATACTGTTCTGTGCTGCTCGCAGTTTGCTGAGCAACACTTTTACATTAATAATCTTAAAAATAGATTCTTAATACTATTGAGATGGATAGATACATGCATGCAGGATTAGCTACAGTTTAGGTATTTGTGAAGCTTTTATTTGTTAGCTACTTCTGCTTTTAAGAGAGCTGAGGCAAGAAGTATTTGTTCTCCAGAGATAAATTTAGAAATGTCCTCTGTTGCACTTAAATTGACTTGCTTTATTTTCCCTCTCTCCCTTCTGTTCATACATTGTAGTAAAGGCCAGCTGGCTTTTTTTTTTTTTTCCCCTTTCTTGAAATAAGGCATTTTCACAGGTTTTTCTTTTCAAAAAGGCGCTGGTTCAGTGTGGTGGGCCAGCAAAAGGCACCACTCAGCAGCTTGCTCATTCCCCACCCTGCTGCAGTGGGATAGGGGGAGAGAATAAGAATAGTACAAGTGAGAAGACTCCTGGACAGAGATGAAGACAGTTTAAGTAAAGGAAAGAGGAAGAAAAGACAAGGGGGGGCGGGGGGAGGAAGTCAATGACTTGCAAGTAGGCCGATGCCCAGCCTGCCCTGAGCAATGGCTACCTCCCCAGAAACCGTCCCCCCTCAGTTTTTATTGCTGAGTATGGTGTTACATGGCATGGAATAACCCTTTGGTCAGTTTGGATCAGCTGTCCAGATTGTGTCCCCTTCCGACTCCTTGCCCTCCCCCAGCCTGCTTGCTGGGAGGGCAGAGCAGGGAAACAGAGAAAGCCTTGACACTGTGCAAGCACTCTGTAGCAACAGCCAAAACACTGGGGTGTTATCAACAGTTTTAGTCGCCAGTACAAAACACAGCACCATATGGGCTGCTATGAAGAAAATTTAACTCCATCCCAACCAGACCCAGTACATTCTGGTGCATAATTGTCAAGATTAAAAGTCTGGCCCTGCATACCTGCGGAAACATCCTTTAGAGGGCAGTACAACCTGTGAACTCACAGGCAGCATTGATGGGTGTCCATTCCTCTCTTTCTTTGTCCCTGAAATGGTAGTAACAGCATTTTTAGTAAAAGACTTCAAAATGTGTTGTTATGGATAAGTGTGGAGGAGTGCAATAATTAACATAAGGTGTGGCTGTAGTTTGAGGATCTGTATGTTGTGTGTTATGTTTATTACTATGAAAAGCTGTATACTTTCTTATAGCCAAGGAATCTTTGGTTCTCATGCAGATATTGACACCAGGCGCAGAGCAGCTTGTGATCTGGTCAGAGGCTTGTGCAGATTTTTTGAAGGACCTGTGACAGGGATTTTTTCTGGATATGTTAATTCTATGCTGCAAGAATATGCAAAGAATCCATCTGTCAACTGGAAGCACAAAGATGCAGCTATTTACCTTGTTACATCTTTGGCATCCAAAGCTCAAACACAGAAGGTACTTGCACATTCTATTAATTTTAATCCCTATTCATTCAGATATTACAGTGTGCATGAGGACTGTGATTTGTTCTGTGCTGCTTCAGAATGGCAGTGACTGTGTTTCTAGTAGTTTAATGTTGGTAAGAATGAAAGTTGCCCATTATATAATCCTATTACAGTTAATTTGTGGATATCTGAACTTCAGATAGATTGGGCAAAGTCAAGAACCATTTGTTGCCATTTGGTGGGTCTTACTAGCATGTATGAAGCAGCTATATAAAGCAACACAGTTAGCTTGGGTCTAGAACCTCTGAACTTTTAAATGGTACTGAGCCAGAGTTTGCAAGCCATGGAAGGCCAAATTTAGCTGCACAGGAGATGATCAGAAGTGTTAAGCAGACTAGAAGGAAAGTAAGTGACTCTTACAGTTTTTGTCATTATGTTTCCTGTTATTTGTTTATGATTTGGAAATGGCATGTGAATTATAATGATGGTTGGAAATGGATCTTATTATTTGTTTAGGAGAATGTAACTAATTGGCTTGATACATTGAAAAGCCACACCTGAGCTGAACTGTGTTTGGAAACAGTATCATTGTATCAAATGTCTCAGGACAGATCTTGATGCAACAGTTAATCATGGAACTATAGGATGGTTTGGGTTGGAAGGAACCTTAAAACTCATCCAGTTCCAACCCCTGCCATGGGTAGGGTCACCTTTCACTAGAGCAAGTTGCTCCAAGCCCCGTCCAACCTGTCCTTGAGCACTGTCAGGGATGGGGCAGCCACAGCTTCTCTGGGTGCCCTGTGCCAGCGCCTCAGCACCCTCACAGGGAAGGACTTCCTGGTATCTAATCTAAATCTCCCCCCTTTCAGTTTAAAGCTTTTTCCCCTTGTCCTGTCCCTACAGGCCCTTGTGAAAAGTCCCTCTCCAGGTTTCTTGTCAACCCCTTTAAGCACTGGAAGCTGCTCTAAGGTCTCCCTGGAACCTTCTCTTCTCCAGGCTGAATTAGCCCAGCTCTCTTAGCCTGGCTCCAGAGCAGATCATCAAATAATACCAAATAAAATAAAGTTTTTAAATGTTATTACAGTTCAAATCTCTGTGGCTTTCCAAGACAGCTTTCAGACAGACATAATAAAACATGTTACGTGGCATCATTATGCAGTTTCATTGAAGGTTATTGGTCTTTTCCTGAAACTGCTGACTTGTACATCTTTAATTTTCTGTGCTATTTAGTGGCAAACGTGGGATAGCATCACTTAGAACACATGATTGATAAATATCCATCTGAAAACCCTGTTTTAAAAAATAGTTGCATTTCTGTAAGGGAAAACTGAGTAGTCCTTATTTTTCAGCTGTAATTCAGAATTGGGGTTGGACTCCTAAACTTTCCCTTGTTAAAAGGCTTATTATAAAAAGAAGTGTCAAGTTAATAAGACGCTGATATTTTCTACCTAAAATTTTGGTTGATTATGCTATATGCTGCTATTCCTCAGCTCAGAATTGATAACCTTGAACCTCAGTAGCACTACAGGTGAAACCTAGACGCTAAAAACATTAAGAAAAAGAAATTGGATGGCTCTCTGTCATAAATGCAGTTTGAACAAGCTCATCACATGCATGCACACTTCAGGTTACTTTTCCTATTCCTTTTTTTTATGCTTCTAATAAAACTAGCTGAATGTCAACATCTAAAACCAGAGTTGGTTTGTTTTTTGCTCTTTTAGCATGGAATAACACAAGCCAACGAACTTGTAAATCTGACAGAATTCTTTGTGAATCACATTCAACCTGACTTAAAGTCTGCAAGTGGTAAGTCTGTGTTCATTTTGGTACGGCATTTTTTATGATGCAGCTACAATCTTGACAGTGGCCATTGTTTCTTGAAGCTCAAGAACTCTTATCTCAGCATAATCTGAGACAGAAGGCTGTGTCACCTGGCACACAGAAGCAATTCAAATCTGTTTGGCCAGCAGTGAATGAGCTTTCAAACAAAGGTGGATTGCCACATGCTATCTGCAAGATCAGAGCATGCACATGCATGGTTGCTATTAGCTACATGTTTGAACTAATTGAATCAAAGTGATTTGATTTCTGTATTTGAGACTATGGCAAACTGCTGTGCTATACAAAACCCTGAATATCAGCCCATATTGATGGGCTTATGGATGTCTAGATTTAAGCCACATGATACATTTTATGCCTCAGCAATTATCTTATATTTGGAATGTAGTGTGTTGTCTTGGAATACGTAATTGGAGGCTGACATGGGAGCCAGAAGGGGAAATGTCATGTGAAAGTGTTGGACTGTACACTTATCAGTACTAGGGCATGATTTGTACCTAAAGCGATACTTTGTTAAGCAGTGCCCATACAGAAATGCTGAAACTAAGCAACGTATAAAAACTGTGTATTACTTTTTAGGGGAAAAATCATGCCTTAATGTCACCTCTATATATAGTATATGTTCAGTAGTCACATATATATGAAAAGTATCAACACAGTTCTTGTATTTTTCTACTGCAGTGAATGAATTCCCTGTGCTAAAAGCAGATGGTATCAAATATATCATGATTTTTAGAAACCAAGTAAGTTTCTCCTTTACTCTTATGATAAAAACATATTGTAGTTTGTTACTTTATACTTGCCAAGCCTAATTTATCTTACTTGGCCATATGTTAACTCAGCAGGTGTTTCATAGTCATATATAACACTTCAAGCTGCATTTTTAGTTTTGAAAGTGAATGATATTGTTATAAATATCCAATTAACATGTAGTCTGTATGCTACCCATATGCTGTGAGAGCACTGAACATCTTATCTTAGCATGCTTAGTTCTGTGACACTCAGACTTTTCCAAGTGAATGTTAGTCTAAATATACTTGATTGCTCGTATCATTGCAGTAGTTGTTAAAGAGTACAGCAACTTTGTGCTTTTCTGATTTGTGAGCTGCAGTAAGAAAATGTAATTTTAAGTGGTAGATTACCTTTATTCATCTCTTATGAAATATCTGTAGTTGGTTGGATTTCTTTTGAGCTTGATATTTTTTTTAATTGCCTGTTACAGTAAAATAGAAAAACAAATATACATTGGAATATCTGCATTTACTGTTGCACAAATGTAACACTGATGCTCGGGGGAAGTACACATGCAGTGACAGAAATAGGTACCTCTTGGTTGTCAAGGTGCAATTTAGCAACTGGAGGAGCCTTCTAAGATTTCATCCTTTGCCAAGCTTTCAGTTTGTAACTGATGAGCTCAGTGTGGTTATGCTCTAGTGTTGAACCATCTGTAGTTTTATGTAACATATGTATAATTTGTTGCTATATTTTTGTAGGTACCTAAAGAACAACTGTTGGTATCTATCCCTCTCTTAATCAATCACCTTCAAGCAGAAAGTATTGTGGTCCATACTTACGCAGCCCATGCTCTTGAAAGACTGTTTACCATGAGAGGGACAAATAATACTACCCTGTAAGTTTTCAAGTAGAAACAAATACACTGCTACCTAGATTTTGTCCATTAAGAGCAGAGAAATATCTACTGGGGATCTTTTATTTTTTAGTATTACAATATTGTAAAAGGCTTGAAATTTGTGAATATCTTTCATCACTGAAGAGCTGTCTTTTACTTAACAGCATAAGAGCTGCAGAAATGGCACCATTTGTGGAAGTGCTGTTAACAAACCTTTTTAAAGCGTTGACGCTTCCTGGCTCATCTGAAAATGAATACATTATGAAAGGTAAATGCTTTGTGGTCTGCAACATAGGAGTAACTTTCATTAACTTGAGGTCAAGGCTTATAGTTACAGGCTGCTGAAATTTTTCCTTGAAAAACTTCATTTATACAAACGTGCTAAAGAGTTTTGTGCAGCCTGCAGTTATTTACCAGCCTGTATTAAGTCATCTTTGACTGAATTTATGGTACCAAGGTGAAACACTAAACATAACAGTATTGTGGCAAATTATTTCTCAAATGGTATTCTCTGTAGTCAGGACAGCTACCTGAGCAGTGTCAGTAGGAGATCCAAGTGAGTTATGGTGAATAGTATGCCAAGATTTGATACTTGCCCGAGATAAATGATGGTCTGTGCAAAGTCGGTTAATCTTCTGTGCTCTGTCTGTAGAATGGGGATAATAAGGCTTTGCTTTATCCTTTGTCATGGTTATAGATTGATTGTTCTTGCAGCAAGTGCTCTTTTTTATTGTACCTAATTCCTTGGGATTCGATTTAATAGTAAGAGGGAAAGGATTTAGGAGTATGATGGATGGCAAAAGTGTGTGTTTGTATTCAGAAGATAACACTGTCGATTTATTTGCAGCCATCATGAGGAGTTTTTCTCTGCTACAGGAAACAATAATTCCATACATCCCTTCTGTCATTACACAGCTTACACAGAAACTGCTGGCTGTCAGTAAGGTAAAGAAACAGGCTGAGCAAAATGTTCACTTTTTAACTTTCAGAGCAGTCTTTCTAAAGACTTACATATACCTTGTTCTCTTAGAATACTGTTCAGTATTTTCTGTCTAAACTAAGTTGAAACAGCCTTCCAATGAAGTACTGTCTTGCTTCTGGGACATACTCAAAACATTCTTCCCTTGCTCTCATCTGAAATTTGGAAGCAGCATATGAAATCCTTTTCATATAAAATATAGCATGAATGTTTGCTTGTGCATAGGCCACCATTACAATGATCTGTCATTCTCACAGCTCCTTTTCCCTTTGTCCATGAAGCTTCTGAGCTGAATATTAAAATTAGGCACTGAAATGTGTCATTAAATTAAATAAATTGCCCTCCTACTTTTGGTGGCTAAATTTCTTGGTTTATTTTTTTGTTCAGACTTGGCTGTGAGTTTGGGTTGATTTCTGTTTATGACTTGCCTTTAGAATCCAAGCAAACCTCACTTTAACCATTACATGTTTGAGTCAATATGCTTGTCTATAAGGATAACGTGCAAAGCAAACCCTGATGCAGTTGGAAGCTTTGAAGAGGCTTTGTTTATGGTGTTCACTGAGATACTACAGAATGATGTGCAAGGTAAATTAAAACCAGTAAGTGCTTGTGCTCTCTCTCTGCTATAATTGATGCTATGATTTACCTCATGGCAGATTTTCTGTAACGCAGGAAATTCAAGGGAGAACACAGCATGTTCACAGCTGCTTCTAGGAAGCATCTGGGTTGTTCGTAGGGTACATCAACTGAATTAACTTCTTAAAGCAGTCTACTTTAAAAATACTTAACAATCACTACTCCAGAACCTTTTGTTATTCTTAATTATATTGCGTTATTTCTCGTATTTTGCTTTCCGTGTTCTGAGACATTAGCAAATAGAGGAAATAGAAATTGTTTATATACAATGCTTGCAAATTCTGGGAATATTTGTAATTGGAAAGTGATACATTTCTCCAGGTTTTTATTTGTTGAAATCTTTGTGTTAATATCATAAAACTTAGGTTCGGTCAATAGATCTGAGTTCCCAGGAATTGACAGTGAGTATATTTACTGAATTTGTCAATGTCATCATTTCTTTTCCAGAGTTCATTCCATATGTGTTTCAAGTGATGTCCCTACTTCTAGAAATGCATAAAAATGAAATCCCAACATCCTATATGGCATTATTTCCTCATCTGCTTCAGCCAGTATTATGGGAAAGGACAGGAAACATTCCTCCTTTGGTCCGACTACTGCAGGCTTATTTAGAGCGGGGTGCCAATACAATAGCAAGTGCTGCTGCTGACAAAATTGTAAGTTGGGGTAATTTTGTCACATGTTGATTTAAGATTTAAAATTATAAGGAACTATTTCCTTTAGTGACTGGCTGGATTTGTGCAGAATTTGTGCTTGTACTCTGAATGAATGGTGCTTATGTGGAAATACAAAGCCTGCTACTTGTGCAGGCTTTTTTGGATGCTTTTTTGTTATGTGGATGTGGTAAATCCTGGACCGTCGTGCTTTTGCCAAGTAAGATGTAATGTTCTGCACATAGTTTTTACAAGCAGGTAGGTTTCCATAGTTTTCCCATCTCATTTTCCCCATGTTGAACTGTGTATTAGGAAAGCTCACAGAGGTTCTGTTCAGAACACTCTTGAGTGACTGAAGAGGAGCCAAAATGTTGGGAGATCTGAGTATTAGTGAATTCAGTGGGAGATTTATTCTGCGTACTTCTGTTATTTCTGCTACATGATCTGCTATAGTCAGACTTGGTTAGACCATGCCATTGATGAGGCAGACATGTCAAATTGGCTTTGGTGTTCATTTGATCAAGGTTAATCTTAATGCTGAAAGCAACATCACTTAGTCCTGATAGAAGTCTGTCTCCCATGTCATTAACTGCAGAAACAGAATCCTGGTTTAGGTTATGATAGCTTTTGCCTTGGTGTATGTCTTAGATGGCAAAGGCCAAATTTCTGGTAGGTCACATATGAAGAACTGTTGTATAGAGTTTTATATTTGCTTTGTTTACAGCCTGGATTGTTAGGTGTGTTCCAGAAGTTGATTGCCTCTAAAGCTAATGACCATCAAGGATTCTATCTCCTAAACAGTATCATAGAGCACATGCCTCCGTAAGTATGAGTTAAAATTACACTTAAAACTAATTTCTGCAGAGTTTAGTATATGGTATGTTTGTGCGCTTCATGGTTAATGTTTAACAAGTGAGAAATGACACATCAGTAAAATAGATTTGTTCCTTTGTAGACATGTTTTTTGTGAAGCGACTTTAGTAAAATCCTAGTATGAATTGAATAACTGTTCTTTCAAATTTCCAGTGAATCAGTTGACCAGTACAGGAAGCAGATCTTCATTCTTCTATTCCAAAGACTTCAAAATTCCAAAACAACAAAATTTATTAAAAGTAAGTTCCTTGCTATATGAAAAGCTTCAGCAGTTTAGAACATGCAGCTGTACTCAAGAAGTACCTGTCATGTCCTGTGACTATGTAGATGGAGGGATTCTAGTGACTCCTAACATCAGTGACTTGGTTCAGCTTACTTGTGTAATCAAGGGTGGCATGTAGGGCAGTTGCCACAGCGGGTAACACTGATTTCATGAAAACTGAAGGAATGGAACTAAAATATGGGGAAAGACTTCTGTTTTCCTCTTGCTTTCTTATTCTGTGGTATCATCAATTTTCTGAAAGTGTTTCCATTTTAATCTTCCACTAGTACCAGCAAATTCTCACACAACATGCTCATATAGTCATACAGACCACACTTCCTTTTGTTATGTATAGTTGTGTCTTTATCCATTTGTGTCATCCTACTTTAATATTACTTAAGTTATGATAAGGTTTTATGTTAAGCTAGCAAAGCTGTGATGAATGATTGAAATACATATACTGGTTATTCCAGCTCGAACAACAAAACTATTCTCATACTGATTAATGTAATGATACTATCACTACACGAATTACCCAATTTCTATTACTTAATGCCACCTGGTAGCAGCAAGAAAGATAGGATTGCTTTTAATGGTCTTCCACAAAGAGAATATAAGTGGTGCTATTAATGCATTGCATCTGTGCTCTGGTACAAAGGCCAAGCAAAGCTATTCACAACTGATTTGAAAAATCGCATTGCATTATGTTTCTGGCTGAAAGTATTGAAGAGTTCGTTTGGTCAAAATTGTAAATAGCTTTCCTAATGCTTTATAATGGTGCTAAGGGGAAAAAAGACTGAATCTTGACTTAGTTGTCTTGCTGTACGTGAAGAGATCAGCAGTTTTTAGGCAGGTTTCAGGGTAGCAAGTTAATATACTTGACTGAAACCTAACATTTATAAAGACTGCTGTTTCTGTCCCCTCAAAAAACTTGAGTATATTTTGCTGCTTGCTCTGAAGCTGTTCTTTTGCTGTTCTGTTGAGTTTTAATTTGACCTTTCTCTTGTTACAGGTTTCCTAGTCTTCATTAACTTATACTGCATAAAATATGGGGCATTGGCTCTGCAGGAGATATTCGATGGCATACAGCCAAAGTTAGTATGAGTATTTTTTTAAGTCTGCTGTGTTAAAGTGGGAAACGTTTCTCAGATAAAATTGCAAACTGTGTGTCGCTTATTTGGCTGACAGAATGCTGCTTCTAGTGTGGTTGTCTTGCAGTGTTTCTTTCTGATTTACTGCCCATAGATCCTCGTTAATAGTTCAAGATATTAATCTCCTGAGCAAGTTACAAAAAGCAGAGTTGCATCTCTGTTCCTGTCCCTTTGTGAAAAGTTTCTATGCTCAAATTTCTACTAGGCATCCACTGCAGCGGGGCAGCATCTTAACAAATGATCTGGTTTTCCCTTTTCCCTAGGGATTTATATTGTTTCTGGTTTTCTTTTTTGCCATAAGATTGATAAGACTTCGTAATACTTTTTCTTTTGATGTCACAATAGGATGTTTGGAATGGTTTTGGATAAAATCATAATTCCTGAAATCCAGAAGGTTTCTGGGCAAGTTGAAAAGAAAATCTGTGCTGTTGGCATTACAAAAATACTAACAGAATGTCCTGCTATGATGGACACAGAGTACACCAAGCTGTGGTATGTAGAGCACTTCTTCAGGTTCTGTGAGTTGAGGCTATTTGGGGTTTGAAAATGCAAGCGAGCATCAGAATAAGTTCTTCAAATAAACTCCACTGTGGTTTCTTCACCTCTGCTGTTGTTCTGAGGCTGAGTTTCAGGCTTTTCATGCTGCTTCCTGTTCTACTGGTCAAGAGACCTGACAGAGGCACAGCAAGATCTTAGCTTGAAAGCGGAATTTTGGGGAAGGCTCTCTGGGGATCCTGTAAGGCAGTGTGGCTGTCTGGGATGTCAGACAGCCTGAATTTAGTGACAGTAATTGCATCCTGAACTGGAACTTTATTTTTTAATGTACCAAGAGAAAAGATATAATCTGGAAAGTAATTTTTTTTTAGGTATGCTTCATGACAGTTGAACCTGATAAATAGATACGTTGTTCCTGCTTTCAATAGGAGCCTACGTTATGCCTGTAAAATACACAGATTCACAATGCTTCTAGCTCAGCTTATAATTTCATTAGCCAAGCAAGTACCTGCAAGGGGTAAATTGTAAAGTGGTCCAAGTAACTTGAACATTCTTGTAAAATACCCTGTGTCCTAATGTATTTTAAGCACTCTAATTTTATCCTCTCCTCTTTCCATGAAGGACTCCTTTGCTGCAGGCCCTCATTGGCCTCTTTGAACTGCCTGAGGATGACACTATCCCTGATGAAGAACACTTCATTGACATTGAAGATACTCCGGGATATCAGACTGCATTCTCTCAGCTAGCCTTTGCTGGAAAAAAAGAACACGATCCTGTAGGTCAAATGGTGAACAATCCTAGGATCCATCTGGCACAGTCTCTTCACAAACTGTCTACAGCATGCCCGGGCAGGGTAGGTAACTTCTATACATGCATGCTAATGCTAAATGTTACAGGGAAAAACGTCTTTTTGATAATGGGTTTCTCTTGTTGATGCTTGATCATCACCAAAATGAAGTACATCATAACCAGAATGCCAGGTATGGCTCTCTCTTACTCTTTGCAGGAATTTGTAAGGTTTTTGTAAGGTTTCTTCCTAGTAACCTTAGGCCATATTTTCACATTACTTAATTTAGCAATAAGCTTAAATATGCTATTTCTTAAATGAAAATTGGTCCACTTTTATGTAACTAAGGACTTCTCTCCAGTTCAGTTGTATATACTTGGGAAATTCTGGGCAGCTCACATTCAGTTAAACCATTTCAGTTTGCAGTTAACTGTTCTAACTGGAGACACCTTTGTTTTGTTCAAGATTTTGGTAAGTAAAGAGTGCTCGATCCAAATACCTGCTTTAATAACTGAGGCTTTCTTTACTCTTCATTTGGATTTGATTCAGCCAAGTAGTACATAAAACTGTCAGCATCAGGCATTGTAGCATTCCAGCAACTGCTTTCACAGTGAAAAACTGCTGCTCTCAGAATGTTGTTTGACTTCATACCGTATGTTGACACACTGATTAACAGGCTGTAGCAGTAGTTTAATGTATACACACACTGACACTTCTGCTCTGTCATATGTTTTAAGGTTCCATCAATGCTGAGTACTAGTCTGAATGCAGAAGCGTTGCAGTATCTCCAAGGATACCTCCAGGCCGCAAGTGTGACACTGCTCTGAGTTGCATATATTCCACAAGCAAGATCAAAAGCGGTTTTGTTATACAGAAGGTTGACACTGACATTTTTTTATAGCAGAGCTCAGACAAAATGAAAAATGCTACTTGAAAATGTATTGCAGAATCCATCTTGTACAAGACAAATGTGGCTTTAAGCTGAAATGGAAAGAATGTGGCGGTTTGTGTACTCATAGATAAAAGGTGGCTAACTTTCATTCCCAGTTTAATTTTGAAGGGAATAGTCATAGTGGTTTGTTATGGGATTTGTTTGCAGTCTGCATCTGCAGTGTTTGGATAACATTTTGCAATGTATGGAGAGCACTGGCTGTAGAAACTCACTTCGGTCAGTAAAATTCCTTTTCATTTTGATGTTGTCCTTTGTATTTCTTTTGTCTTTCCTTAAACTTTGTCTAAATTGTGAATAAATAAGAAGTACTTGTTTAAAATGCCTGTCACTGTGCGCTTACTGTTTCAGAAGGATGTAGTTTGTTTACAAAGAGAGGCTAATGTTTTAAACTTAGGATAGAATATAAGACAGTGGGACTGTGAGGATTTTCCTTAATTTGTGAAGTAACAGTTTAAATACGTTGTAGGATCAAACGGAGCAAACCTTAACCTTTGGCAGAAGATCCAAAGTTATTATCACTCTTGATATTCACCAGCAGGTGCACCCCTTCTCCTTTGAACAAGATATGTCAGTGGAGTGCAGTAAAAGCAAGTAATACACCCTCTTAGAGTGGATATCAGTCTCCAGGTGGATTTTTGGTGATGTATTAAAGCTGAAGGAGTGATCTTAGAGTTAAACTTAACTTAGATGTTCTCCCTGCCTCCTCATAAATATACGGATTAGCTTTGGTAGCCTTGAATTCTAAATGCAACAGTTTACCATGTAGTTACAGCTATTTAAGTGACTAAATGCCTGAGCCTTACTGTGTTCTCATGTGGCCTGGGCAGCAAGCTACTAGACCACAAAGGCTTCTAGAGCGCTGGTACTGCAGGGGAATAAATAGATCTAATTATAGAGACTGAAAAACTCCTGAATAAGAGTGAAGTCTCGGACTTAATGTCATATTAAGCCATGTCCTACATGACAGATTTTAGTTACTCGTCCACAGAAATGCTGATTTTAGTTACTCGTCCACAGAAATGCTGCAGGTGACTTGAATCAGGACTGGTTTTCTGTAGATAAATGCCTATTGTAGCTGGGCCTTCTATCAGGAATGTTACTGAAATTACTGAGAGTGAAAACACAGGGCAGAATCAAGTGTTCTTTCTTAGTATCTGCGGCTGCCATGTGAGAGCACACGCTGGCCATTTCTCCTTATATAGAATTTAGCTGCTTGTTAGACAATGGATTTAAACTACTAAGTGCCTAATTATGGATTGAATGAGTCAGTGTCAACAGGTTTTCTTTAATCTGGTCTGTCATGCAGTGTAAGACCCTCTTTGTTCCTAGGTATGAAATGAAAGCTGTTCTCGAGAGTGAAATAATACAGTGGTGATCAGAAAAGCATCTGCCTTAATGCTGATGGGAGAGTCTGTGATGTGTGTTACAAGTTTGCCGAAGCACCTTGTGGAATGAATTTCAATAGACAGGCTGAAACCACATGAGAGATGCGTGACGTTTGCAAGCTACTGAATGCCTACCTCCAATGTCAATGTGAATTGAGCTGTGGTCATTCAAAACCTGCAAGCTGAAAGGATACTCAGGAATCTGCTCTGCAGCTCTGTCTTCTTCCTTGGATAATAGGGAGAATGATTCTACAGGGAACTTGCAGACCTCGTTTCCTGTCAGCCTCAAAGAACCAGAATTAAATTGGTACTGGTGGTCCTGTAACAATGCTGTGACATGTTACATGCTACCTTTGCATCTCTTCAAGCAGGCAGCCTATTACACATGTGAGCTAGACAGCCTTGTGCTGAAATGGGCTCTTCAGCATGATGCGATATTAAGGGGGTTGTATTAGACCGTTTTAGTTCTGCAGTTCTAAGCAAGATTTCTTTAGGGGTCAGGTTGCTGAGATACGCGCATTAACAGATGTTTCTTATCTTACCAGTACCAACATACTGGAACTGGACAGGATTTACAGCAACAAGCCAGAACCTTCTTGAAAGGCAGCCAGAGAAAAATTGGCTCTTCTGAATGGAAACATATTGGTGAATCTCGATGTTCACGATCTTGCACTTCTGCAGCATATGACTTTTTGTTGTTGGACAGACATTCCGTGTGAGTAAGTGCCTAAGTGACTTAGATCAACAAATACCAGTGGCATACTTGTCCTTTAGTTCACTCAGAGTAACTTAGACTTTGTAGACGTGGCTGTGGCACCGTTAGTGACATGTTATTTAGTCCTGACATGTTCTACACCTTTCACAAGGCATGTGAGTGTTTCTACAGAGCACTGACCCTTTCAGGGAAATGAGCTTTTCAAGTGTAGTGCAGACAAGCAAGTGTATCTCTGCTTCATGGTACAGGTAAATGGTATTGGCAGTGCCCTCATCTTTGTTTAGGTGGAGACCTTAGTGATGCTTCTGACACCTCCCATTCTCAAGATTCAGAAGGCAGCACAAAGTTCAGCTACACTGATCTGTTAATTTTAGTGGGAACTGACACAAGTAATGCCTTAACAGTGTTTTTGCAGATTGTTGAACTTCTCTAAGCCACCCTTCAGCGTATTCCTTGTTGAACAGTTGGGCAAATGCCAGTTGCTTCAGAAAGCTTAAGCTAGAAACATCGTGGTGTCAGTGGATCTTCTGAGGGCTTGGGAGCATCTAATTAAGTGTTAACCGGAGATCTTCTGAAAATAAGTAGCCAATTCTCCCTTGCAGCTCCAATAGTAGATTATTCAAATGCAAGGGGAATAAGATTACCTGCTCCTTTTTGAGTATGAAATGGGCAAAGGGAGGACACCTGTTGTGGGATCCTCTGACACCACAGAACTCTATAATCTGCTGTCCTTTTCTGGAGCCTACTGACTGACTTGTGGTTGTCAGCTTCTAAATAATGTCCTCAGGCTTTTGCAGCAGAAGAAATACCTTACTGTTGGTTTAAGGTGGTCACCACCACCCTCAAGACCAGTCATTGTCTTGTTTTCTTGGGTTATAATTGAGCTATTATATGGCAGTGGTGGCAGCACATACTGAAGCAGAGTTCTATTTTCCTCTTTCTTCATGGAAATACATGCTAAGATGAGGGTCGTCCTCTCAGTGCGTCAGACATCTCATTCTGAACATTCTCTGAGGAGGCTGAAACACCCTCTTTCAGCTGACTTCTGCTTTCAGAAACCTTGATCTTCTTTAGGCTCTTCTATTGGGCTGCATATCTTCAATTGTGGTGTGTACTTTTGTACTCTTTCCATCACCTTTCCAACAGGAACAGCCTTCCTGAGAGCTGTAATATTATCAAGAAAGGGGGTTAGGCCAGATTGAAGCTGTCAGAGCATGTCTGTACTGTAACCAGCACGAGTTAACATGCATCATATGAGATTCTGGCTGGTCACAGCAATCTGTGTTTGTAGTTCGTTCAGTTACACCTTTTTCTGACGTTCTCTCATCCTTGTACAGCAAAGGGTTGTCATTCCCTTTGTCAGTCCCAACCCTGCATGCTTCAAACTGTCAGAAATGCTGGTGAATCACTTGGAAAACATTTTGACAAAACTGTGGAAGAAGGTTGGAGCGTGGGATCTGTGCACCTGCATGAGCTTGGATAACAAAACCAGCTTGGCTGCAGCAGTATGGGGATGTCAGCATCCAGCTGTATTTGGGGGAGTAGATTGTTTCACCTGACAAACAGAGCTGCCTCTGCCAGACTGCACGCAGGGCTGCATGGAAAGCTAGTTTGGATATAGCTACACCCCATGCTCCACAATGGCTGGTACTTCTCTTGTGCCAGAGCTCCCCAGTGTCAAACCTTGACATTTGTCTTAGAACAGCTTAATCCTTTCTTCATAGGAACAGCAGGATTGCTCAATACCTGTACCTGTATTGCTGGTTCCATCAACAAAATAAAGTTGAGAAGAATCATATGTGTGCTTTTAGTCCTCAGCAGAAGGATCACCAAAGCATCTCCTGTTCCAGGTGTTTGCTTTTAGGATTGTGCAGTTGTGAACTGACAGAGACACGCTCCAGGCATGAGCAATCTGTGAAAATTTAAATGCACCTCTAAACTTCCCAGCCCTCACAGTAGGATAAACGCTTTGTTTTCCCTTTGCTTTTTGCCCTTACTGATTTAAATGAAATCATTATTGCCTTTAATATAATCTAGAGGAAATCTGAGGTGTTCCTGGGGAATGTGGGCTGTAACACCAGGTACCAGCTGGTGCATGAAGGGCTCAATTCTTCCATCGACAGCTAGTTGCAAAGTGACTGTAGGCTTAAAACTTGTCAATAATCTAATTCACATGAGGTCAAGGCTTATGCTGGACTTGCTGTATTGTATTCAAGATGGGAATAAAAGAAAACTATTTAATAATAAAGTAATAATAGAAGGTAAAAGGTATTTTGTTACAAGTGAGTAATGCGTCAGAAAAGCAAAATAAAGGGGGTTTAGCACAGCTAGTTCCTATATTTAGCTTCCTGGTAAAGAAGTTGTCATTTTTGAAAGCTGTAAGGAGAAATTCACACTGGTTTTGTGCCTGATATAGGGGTACTTTGAGATAAGTATTTAACAAAGAAATTATATTAATAATAAATAGCAGATTGCTACATGAACAGCTGAACACAGTGTTAATTGCAGACTGCTGTGTAAAAGACAATGAAAGTCACAAATATTTTACTAATTATTAGCTAGAAATAAGTCTCTGTCCTTGTTTAAGCTGCTGCATAAAGAGTGGAAGAGCCTTTTGTAACATTTTTGAATAACTAATAATCATACATGTAATAGAGGAGCAAATATCCTTCAAATGAAAGGACAAATGTGGTGGGTATTTGAGGTTCTATGCCAGGTGTTCTTTGGACTTCCAAATTCCATATGCGCCTGTTTAAATTATGTTCAATTTTGTTATCTGGCTGCAGATACGTTTTTATCCCGATATGTGTATTTTACACTAACCTAGAAGTCCCAGAGAATGCAAACCTGAAGTTTTAATGTAACTCAATCAGGGAACAGAAAGCGAGCTTTGTATTTCCCTGTCTCCATTGAACTTTCAGCACGAAACCTGCGGCATTGTTGTTTCTGTTACAGACAACATGAAGCTGTTATAGGAACCATTACACAACAGCTGAAGTTGCATTTCTTTCTGAAGTATAACTGTTGCTGGCATGGAATACTTAAAGCATCAAACAGCACGTATTGTTATGCAACAGACCACATGAACATATGAATAGATGTTTAAATGTGATATGGGTTATATATCAATATACTTATATACTGGAGAATGTCTTCTAAATGCTCTATTGTCAATTGATTTTAAGTGTATGATGTATTTTCTTTACGGTATCTTTGGAATCCATATCAGTGTTAAGTACCGAAGTGGATATGGAGCTTTAGGGGTATTGGGGTTTATTTCTGATTTGGTTTGCAGAAACGTCTGTGGTTCTCTGCACTGACTGGAGGCTTTTGTGTCTTCTGTAGAATTAAGTTCCATGTGTTGGGTCAGTAAATGTGGGCTGAAGGCCCCTTTGTTTTGCTGAACAATGCCAGAAATCACTGACGTGCAGTTTAATGATGCCATAGGTTTAAATGCACCCTTGTGACTTAAAATGTATTTTTACCTATTAAGAAAGATAAAGTATTTCTAAACCAAAAAGTTCTCAGTTTCTTTTTCTGACAGAACGGACTGAGCTATTCCAGAGTACTGGGGGACTGCTGAATGCTGCACTGTGATTTCGGTCTGCTTCTTTGCAGTAAAGCAGCTGTATTGCTTTAAGAAACCATGCAGGAAAAGTGTTGTCTTTAATACCCTGAATGCTTTTTAACGTTAAAACAATTAATGATGCCATTTATTTAAATCTTGTAGGGCATTGCCATTGTTACAGCGACTCACAAAGGGAAACTGCTTGCTGTGTCAGAGGTGAGCAGGGCAGCTGCATGCTACTGTTCATGCAGTTTTCAGTTCTCTCTCAAGAGCAGTGGTGTCTGAAGCAATGTAACAGCATTTAAAGGCTCATTTTGTACAAGTCTACAGTTACTAGGAATTACATGCTCGAACTTCTGCTTTCCTGATGTAAAATGCACATTTATATCTTGGCCTTGACTCAACTGAGGTACACGGATTCACTCCCGGCACTGATTCCGAGTCCAGCAGGAACAATCCCATGGTTGAGGTGGCGGCACTTGTGGGGAACTTTGGGAAACGGGGGGATAGAGGGGGGATAGGCGCAAGGGGGCCAAACTAAAGCAGTGCACTGGGTCTAAGCAAGCAGCGTTCACATTCAAATGCAGAGCTTGAAGTTAAGCATTCATTTAACCCTCCCCTCTCTGCTGCCGTTCGCCATTAACGCATCTGGAAACGGATTTCGCTGGGCGCCTTCGCCCTCCGCCTTTCCCCTCTCCTTCTCCGCTCCCAGGGGACCCCGTTCTGCGTTCCCTTCGCTCCCGACCTTTCCCACGAGCGCAGCGCTGCCACCAGAACGAACGCGTCTCCGCTTTACGTGAGCAGGGCCGAGGCGCACGGAGCAGCGCCGCGCTCCGCCTCGGGGCCAGCGGGAGCCGCTACGCTCCGCACCGAGCCCCGGACCCCACTGCCGGGCTGACCGGCGCTGCGCGGGGCACGCCGGGACCTGTAGTCCCCGCGAGGTAGGCGGGGCCACCAGCCGGCCCCTGCGCCCATTGGCTGAGAGCGCAGGGAGGGGCGGTGCCCGCTGGGACTCGGAGGCGCTCGATTGGCTGTTCGCGCGGCCCGGCCTCCCCGCCGCGCTGCCGTCACTTCCCGCCGGCCGGCGCTGGCCCCGCTCATTCTCTTCGGTGTTTG